>JAHWFP010166543.1:0-14345 GCA_023313725.1 Lithobius niger
CTTCGACCCCTGGGGCCAAAACGAAAATATTACGGCAACGCTCTGCGTAACTTCCAGAAGCTCCTTCTTCCACTTTGTTTTACTGACGCAGAATCCACCACACGCATCATGTGAGATTGGACTATCTTTTTTTTTTTCCCCTTCTCGCTTTCATTCGTAATGCATGGGTAATTGCGTGAATGAAAAATCCCACTGTGTTGTTTAACACCCTCCCCTGCGGATGAGGAACTAGTGATAACTAAGCGATAAGGTACGTAATGCGAGTAGTGCCAGGAATGTGTAGTGGATGGATTGGATGTCAGGACTTGGGAGAAGCTGAGGAAGGAACCAGAGTTGAAATGGTTTTTCTGTCTTCGATATGGAAGGGCGATGGGCAAAAGCGAAACCCGACTGGGTTGACGGGGGATGGTGCATAAGAAAGACGTAAAAATGGTTATGCTTAAGGGTAACAACAACGTCATGGTGGCTGAGCGGTGAGAGAGCTCAACCTGGTTGCTGGGGGGTTTGCGGATCTGGTCGAGCCCCTGGAAAGGGGACGTCGGCAAAGTCCCCGCCAGGGCTGCCAGCCAGGGTAGCATGAGAAGCTACCATGCTCCGTCAGCGGCTATGGGAACTATTCTGGTCAATTCAGGACAATCTTTCGGCCCCTTCAAAGATCTGAGGTTTCCCTGTTCAATTCCCCGGGTTGCTCCTCCCTTTACAAAGTATTTCTTCTTCTCAAAAAAAGTCTGGTAATGTTCAAAATTGAGCCGGTTCAGCCACACAAGCATTAAATTGCTTCGTTCGGCTGACTTGGGCTCAAAAAAAAAATTTAAAAAAAAAAAAAAAAAAAATACGGATGTGTTTGTTTACACTCGCGTTTTTAAACTAAACTGAACAGCGTGTGTTCTGAGGTAAAGACGTAGTGAATTATTTGTAGCTGTTTCAGTATATCAGCCTCCCTACCCTATCGTCGCCTCTGTGAGGTAGGTCTCAAGGCAGTTACTGCTAAATAACTCTGAAACAAGGTCGTCGGGGATTGAAGCTCCAGGGTCTGTTACGAGTGAAATTTTAGCTAAGTCGGCCAGGTTCTCACGGACTTTCGCTTGTGGGGACTGTACGTAGTTCTTAATTTTAAATTCATTAAATTTAGTAAACTGCAAGATGCGAACACGTATTTTATTCATTAAGTTGGGGGGGGGGGGATTGAGGCTTAATGGCACTTCGACAGCAAGGTTTAGGTATTAAGTATTCTTTATTTTTAGTACCATGTAATTTGTTCCATTTAAACAATTTTCTATGTAAATTTTCCTATTTTGTTTAAGGAACCTAAATTCAGGAAAATTAAACTCGCAATTTTTTTTTAAGATAGATAACGATGATTTCATTTTAAGATTTTTGGTATGTACTAACATAGTTTCTATGTACAGTTCCATTGCACTTTTAGTTGTTTTATCAGTTCTAAATATAACTAGCCATATCGTTCGCTTAGCTCACTCCTTTGACGTCGATCGATGTTTCTTGTAATTTTAATGATTCCAAGAGCATCACAAAATCAATGTAGTCATTATTTCGACGCAAACTAATTGCAATTATTGCTCACAGTTCGTCCATCACATTCCTAAAAGCACGCGTGCATTTCGTGACTGCTCATGACGTCATAGTTTTATCAGTAAAAGTTTGTTCAGGCATAATAAACTTTGCAGGAACTAACTAACAAGTTGCAGCGGTGAAAAAATGGCCTAACCCAAAACGCGATTAATTTGCTTTCATTTGGTTCAAGAGGAGTAGAGGTACAAACACACTCACAAACACGCACGCACAGTATATGTTTTTAATGATGTAGATTTTAACTCTACAGAAATTAACAAAATTCTTTAATCGCTGCGTAAAGGCGTACTTATTATGTGGAGAAACATTACGTAAATGTTTACGAGCAAATGCAGATACGGCAGTCATGTGTACAGCCTTGCACATCTAACCGCTCACTTAAAGGTACATTCTCCCCAACCAAATTTTTTCTCGTTCCACCACGTCAAGTACGGCCCCAAACATCTATTTGCTTACCGTTAGTCAATCCCTTGCTAAAAAGCCGTTTTAAAATGTGCCGTCTAGGAGATTTTCTGTTGAATATTCGGAACTATACTTACTGCATCCTGCGGTTATGTGATCCTTTGTGCGCTTACAATAAACATGACGTTTCATGTGTGTGTGTGTGTGCCTGTGCTGATTTTTAATCGTTTGCTAATAATTACCATAAGTTCAAAATATAAAAGACTAATGCGGTAAAAATTAAAATTATATTTATGCCAATAGATCGCCGAAGAAAAATTATAAGATACTAGCCTGACAAATTATAAAGTGTGATGTTAAAATACGAAAATCATTCGGTTTGTGACGACACAATCTTTAACTCGATGCTGCTGCGTATACTATTCCCAAAGCCAACTGAGATAATAGATACGTTCCTCGCTGGGAGGAACGCAGCTTCTATCTCAGTTGGCCTTGTATTCCTAAGCCGAGTCTCGTGAAACGGCGCGACAGTAACATGCGTGTATGAAGATCTGTGGCTGTTATAAGGCAGGCCGGATATGCCTTTAACTTGGAATCAAATCGTCACGAGCTCGTTTAGCACCAGAAAATTTCACTTTTCGGTCGGTCTCAGTTTAACTTGTTTGCGTATACAAAGCAGTCGTTGGGGCGGGTTCATGTCACGTGCTGCTGGTTGGGAAGGGCGTGGTCAGTACTCAGCTCCTGAGAAAAGCTGACAGAAGGGGGCGGGGTCAAAAGGTTACGTCACATGATTCAAGAGTTTGGAAGGAGTAGGGGGTTCTCGGGGGGGGGGGGGGGGTGGGGGGATGGGTGGAAGGATTGGCTTAAGGGTGGGAGCAGAAGCAGAGAAGAGAGAGAGCTCGACCTTGATCTCGTACCAAGGCCGGGACCTTAGCTAGTTCAGCATGACGGGAGCTTGCCCCGACTATACAAGCCAAGCCAAGGCCTAGGTCGTCAGTTCCGGCTGGGGGCCCTTTTTTCCTTCCACCAGTGACTGTTGTGTGTTGTGTGTGCAGCCAGGTGGCGCTACGCTAGCTCAGGGACGGTCGCGGCTACTTAGCGTTACTTACAGACAGAGTGTGAAAGAAATGTTCAGAGAGAAAGACTTGAATTATTTGCTCCTGGTCTTGGGCGAGGTTCGACAAAGACAAAAAAAAAATGTACGAGATTTGTAAATATGTAAATCTTCCAACGGATTCACGGAGATTTACGGATTTGCAGGGATTTAAAGATTTCCATATAAAGTTTTGCCGATTTGCGCAGATTCACAGATTTGAAGATTTACACAAAGATTTCCATATTTGCTGGGATTTAAAGATTTACCAAAGATTTTTAAGTAAGATTTAATAATTTACACGAAGTTTTCCAAGATTTACACGGATTTTCGGAAGATTTCAAGATTTACGTATTAAGTTTTGCAAATTTTTTTGATTTTAAGATTTAGATGAAGATTTGCTGGGATTTAAAGATTTGCAAAAGATTTAAGCAAGATTTAAATGATTTACGCCAGATTTACGTGGTTTACAAGGTTTACAAGAGTTGATTGACTTACACAAGATTTACGGATTACAAGATTTGTACAAGATTTGCAACGTATTTATAAATCTAAATCTTGGGAATACGATATTTCTAGCGTTGTCGTACCCCTCAGTCTAGGGAGACTACACTGTACACCCCGGGGGGGGGGGGGGGATTTGACTCCTTTCTTCAGATGCAACAGTTACTGTGCATTGGTGGGAAGCTCCTTTACTTTGGTGTCTAGCATAGCCAGGTTAAGATGCTGTTCAATTGCATAATATTGTATTCCCACATACGATGAAAAATCCTGGACAGGAGGGGAGGACACTCTTTGCCCAATCGGCGCGCCATGTCTCAAGAAAGGTGGAAACGGCAACAAACACCTTTCAACAAGATTGTGACAATCAACATGTTAGTGACGGACCGTGAGTGGCCGGTGACACCAGTGACAACCAAATTCTCCATTAGGCCTATCTCCTACTTACGAAATTAAAACAGCAGTTAAAAAAAAATAGGCCTAAAATAACGTTACCACGGCAACGTCAAGTTGCTACGAGTCGCTGCTGGCTTCAGCAATATCGTTTTTCCCGTCACTTCCTTGCTACACCACTGAACTATATTGGCTAAATTTGCTCGTTACGTTGTAACACTGTAACTATGTGCCCGGAGGCGCACCGTGTTGCAAAAATGAATAGGCTTTCTATACAATCTAAATCTCCGTTGGCTGCTACTTACGAAATTAAGTCTGCAGATAAAAATTAGACCTAAAAGCTTTAAAGCTAACACATTTTTAACTGGAAATTCTGGTGGTAACTGCTTTTAGATTATATAGGCTAATAGAGATCGTTGTTGCAATCCGTGATAGAGGTGTGCGCTTCACCATTGCTAGTGGCGGAATTGTACATAAGACCGGATGCGACTATGTAGGCGCTGTGCCGCTTGTTTTCCCCTACGTAGAATAATTTAACTGGTAGAGGTAGTGAACACGGCTTGTTAAGGACTGGCGCCGAGATCGGCGAGATGGCGGTTTCTTAGAGAACGCTATCTAGTCTCCGACTTCAGGGACACCCTGCCCGCATCCCATTGCACGGCGCATGCGTGACGACCTTTGCTACCGACGTTGCATGCTAGCTGTGGATGGAGACCATGTCGTAAGGTCGCAATTATGCGCAAGAGTGAGTGGGGTGGGGGGTGAAGGCTGTGTGTGTATATATGTACTGGCAAGTCGGATGAAACCATCCGTTCTATAAGCTGGTTTAATTATGGGATTTGCAAAGAAATTGTCGCGTGCTAGACTTAAAAACCGTTCACGTCGATAATTATAATTATCGCTAGACTTTAACGTCACCCTTGGTTGATTCTGAACAACTCTTCGGTAAAGTGGTAATTGCTGGTGACTCGGGTTCGAGTACAAAGGCGTGGAATTTTGTGAAATCTGAAACCAAAATAAAGAAAGAACGACGGATGTGATGCAATATATGCGTCAACTCAAAAGCTATTTGCACCCGTTTTGAACATTAACTTCTGACCAAGGCTGAAGAAAGACCTTTTGCAACTTCAAAACAAAAAGATGTGAAGAACCAGTCGAAAAGTCTTGGACATACCGATCGTAGTCAAAAAGATGAGGCTAAAGAGCTCGAGAGCTAAAGTATTCCGTTCCTAATTTAAAGATGCAGCTAAAGAAAGGCAGTCATACCCAAACGATGCAGCTAAAAAACTGTAAAGCTCAAGAACGGAAGTCCTATTAAAATATACGTACAGCTAACAGGATATCTTATAGCTAAAAGACGTAGTAGAAAGCTAAAGGCTGTCAAGCTTAGTTAAAAGATGCAACTAAATGGCTGACAACCGTAATAACTAAATGCCGACAGACAATATTAGTTAAAAGATGGATGCAGCGAATGAAAGGCAATCGTAACTAAAAGATACCGCTAAAGCGCTAGCAGAAAACTGAAGACTGGCTGGCAATCGTAGTTAAGAGATGCAACTAGGTGAGCCACGAAGCTTCAGAATAATCTTAGCTAAAAGCCGCAGCTGAAGAACTGCGAATCTAAACAAAGGCAAGCCTAGTTAAAAGATGTGTAGACAAGGACAAGTCACAAGGACAAAGTAACTGAAAAAGTAACCGGCTATTGATTCGGCCAACCTGAATATTGAATATGGCTCAGGACTACATGAAGAACTCTCGATTCTGCATGCTGTGTTCAAAGGGTTTGAACAAATGTGAATCCTCTCTTTGCGTCTTTGATTTGCAGTTAATATTACCAAGAATTTATAGGGTTTGGGAGGAGAATTTGTAACTTGAGACCCCTTCTAAAACGTTTTAGATCCATCCCAATTAGTTCCGTCTGTTTATAGAGGGCGCCACTAGTTTTATGCGACAATTTCTGCTCAGTTTTCAGCCTAAAATTAAACTGAACTAAACAAAACTAGCTTGTATTTAATTATTATTTAGTTTAGCTTAGTTGTAATTTAGTCTACTTTAGATTTGGGCTGAAAAATGAGCAAAAATTATCAGATAGAACATGTGGCGCCCTCTGAAAACTCTGACGGAACTAATTGGAATAGATCTATTTGACGTTTCAATAGGGACATTTTAGAGTTACGAATTCTCCTCCCCAACCCTATTAATTCTTGATTTTACTGAAGTAAAAAATTAACGGTTGCCATTGAATTTCAACCGTTGCCTTCTCATTTCTGAACGACGGTGTGTCCACATTTTTTTTTTTTCACGTGGTATCAGTTTCCGCCTTGATTTTGTTTTATAATCAGATGTGGCAGTGAGATTACTCAAGGACACAATCTGACGGACAGACAATGCAGGCGACATGCGTGACGACGTTTGGTTGCAAATGCTGTTTGCCGGGGTGGCAATTCATATTCTTGTATATCAAAAGCCTTGAACTTTTGAAACTCACTTTTAAGCGCAAAATCGGCGATCAAGATCCGTTGGTGACAGCCTTTTACGGAATTTATTGAGGATACCAGTGCTGGAATGGGATGGTGGGGGGGGGGGGGGCATGATTATTTCGTGTGCCAGAGGTCCTGCGATCGAGCTTGATCCCATCCCTGGCACGTTTTGGGGAAGAGCAGGGACCTGTGATTCCTCGTGCTCGTGTCGCTTGTAGATCGTGTCGAGCCTAGGAATTTCCGGTTGGAATTACCTAGCAAAATTGTCCCTCTCGCCTTATAGTGCTATGGCTTCGGCTGGAAGCGTGTCAAATCTCCAAGTTGTACAAAAGGCTGCCGGTAACGCATCGCAGTCGTTGCATTTGTTTCGAAACGCAAACAGCCATTTTCATATGTTTTGGGCCTAGCTAATTTCTTAAATACACAAATCATCGCATTGGACGTGTTTTATTTTTCCCTTAGCCTTTTGGGTCACATGATTGAAAATTTGTCTCTAGAAATTCGTGGATGGTCACAACATTTCAAGTTTGAAAGTAAGCTCCCTCGAAGAAGTGCAATTAACAGTAGTATTTATTAAATAAAAATTTGGCTGAATATAGGAAGACTATTGATGCAGTACGTCTTGGAGGAGAGCTATTTTTTGTACTGCAAATCATGTAAAATTGTATTAGTTTTCAACATTTCAAGTAGTTGGTGCAATTAAAACATTAGCTTAAATTGTCCAATAACAGCCCTGGCAAAGCTACGCCCCCGGCCTCCCCAAATGGTTTACGGAACTTAAAATTTACAAAATTATCTATAACTAGGTTATTTCACGATTTCTGACCTTAAAGCATTTTAGATTGTAATTTTTCTGCTAGAAATTGACTAAAAGCTTCATACATTAAGGAAATTAATGTTTTATCCCCTGAATGAAAAGCTTCATACATTAAATAAACTAAATAAAATAGTAAATTACTAACTTAAATTATTGAACAAATGAGAACAAAGGCATTGCGATAATGCTAGACTGGACCCAGATCACGTACGTGAATGATCGCATAAACGCCGAATTTTTCGCGATGGCGTTAGGCCTATAAACACCCTCCCTGGAGAGAAGTAAGATTCGGAAAATAAATTATAACATTTTACGGCCCATCCCTTTTTTCTTTTTATCGAATTAATTTAACAGCTTTTGAGCGTTTAACAGGACGATTTCGGTATTCTATTGTACATAGCGTCTCTCTGTCTTGGACGGTGTATACCAAAACAGGTCCACAAGTGGCTTCGTAACCAAATTTCGTCGAGAAATATATCTTTGGTTTTCGGCGCATTACTTTGTTGTGGTGTCCACGTAGTTATTAAGTCACAGCGTAATTCATATCGCAGGAATATCGAATTCGAATGCGGTTGAAAGTAGGTTGAGAGGTAGCCATAAGAGGAGGGGGAGGCGGGGTGGTGGTGGTGTAAGGGTAGATGAAGAGGAACTGGTCGGCAAGACCTTTGATGCTCCTATAGAAGCACTTGCGCACGCTTTTCGCTTCGCTCTGGCAGAATTTACCGTTTATGAGGCTGGAGAAGAAAAGAGGACTGGCGTAATTTGGAGTGTAATTCATTGTGAAAAAGACGGCAGGGCGGGGCCAAGTAGGCACGCAACAGCCTGTCGTGCCGGGGAACGCTGCTGTTCATTCGCTAGCATATTCAGCTGACCTGTAAAGCATCTTTTTACACGGCATCACTTTTTACCATGTCCACGCTGAGGCCCACGATACCGTATGTAAAAAAAAACGGATGTAGGACAGAAGCTCAATGGACAAAAGCTCACCTGTCCAAAAAGCTCACAGAACCAAAGGCTCACTCGTACAAAAAAAAAATATTTATATATGTACTATTTTTCAAATATGTATTCATTTTTTTTAAGGTCATTGGCCCCAGCCCAAAGTTTAACAGGTATAGATACTGAATGATAACATTACAACTCTGGAATGACATTATTTGACCATTTTTAGTTTTGTTTAAACTAAAAACCGTGGCGTGTTCTGTTGATGTGTGGTTCATGGTGGTTGTCACGTTGCTGAGGTTGCGCTGATTGAGTGTGCGAAGCGAACGAAAATCAGAGTTTGTCAACAGAAACAGCATTTTTTCTTAAACACTTTTAGTAAATTGTAGGATAAATATTTATTCCGTAGTGAAAATGACCGACTTTCCACGTTGAATAAAAGAAAACACGTGAAACGCTACTGCTACATTGAACTTATTTGACCATTTTTAGTTTTGTTTATCATTTGTATTATGAACTGTGCATTAAGAAAAACGCGCACGTTATTCGGATCACTTCCTTGAACATTTGTTTGATAATTTTTGCTGAGAGTGTCTGTCAGCACCATATGAGTTGCAACAAGATATCTGCTCGAGCGCAGCGAGACGCGCCGGATGAGCGAGCGAAGCGAGCGACTCCACTAGTATCTCTTAAAACTTTACGTACTTAAAGTTAATTAATGATAGTTCCGTTAGCAAATCAATTGGGTGTGTTGAAGTAAAAGGGCTGTGTTGTTGGCTCTATAGTCTGGGCAACGGTAGAATTGTTTTGTGTTTCAATAAATCGGCTTCAAAATGAAAGGGGCGAGCGAAACTCCTGGTTTGGTTAAATGTTAATTTGTTTAAATCCGTTTCCCTACTCCCCTTGTTGAGCAAAAAATTTAATCTACTCTGTCCCCTCGTTGTTGAATTACTCATTATAAGTGTGTGCAGTGTACGCTAAAAACGATCGATATACATAGAGAAAAAAACAAGGGGAGGAGCAGTCATTACACAAATAATCTTGCAGCTCCACAGCTTCTCTGCACTGTTGCATTATTTTCCAGAGATGTCATTTCAAACTGAGGGGTTATCAACATTGTTAATCCGGTGTAGGGCCTACTTGTTCATGGTAATCCACGAGTAACCTGCAGCATTACCTGGTAATCATTGGATAATCCTAGTGATACGGAGGTATATTATCAACTATTCCTCCATATCCATGGTAATCCGATATGCATGAAACTCAGAAAATCGGTGTTAATCAAGAGATAATACGAATTATTTCATGTGGTAATCCGAAATAATATCCATGTAGTAATCCAATTATCTGAAATATTCCTTGTAGTAATCCGAGGTGTTTCTTGTAATTGCGTAGTAAACTGAAGTATACCTTGAAGTAATCCGTAGTCCGATATTCCTTGTAGTAATCTGATGTGTGCCTTGTAATTGCGTAGTAAACCAAGGTATCCCTTGTAGTAATCCACTAATCAGAAGTAATCCATGCAGCAATCAATACAATATTCCGAAATATTCCTTGTAGTAATTCGATGTGTGCCTTGTCACTGCCTAGTAAAATGAAGTATCCCTTGTAGCAGTCCAGTAATCCACACGATTTTAGCTTGACAATCTTGGTAATCCGATTTGATATTAATAGGTAATTCAGTGTCAGTCACTGGCTGTCTCTGGTAATCCACGTTTGCAGGTAACTCAATACACACTGATTTGCCCAGTTACTAACCTCTCATTTCAAAGTGTACCAACGTTGTAATATTTAGTTTTTAAGCCATCGCTAACTTTATTTTTCCCTTTTTTTTTTGGTTAGGTAGCGAAGATCGTCGTCGTAGGGGTTGTTCGTCGTCATCGGCATCATCCACGAGCTCACGTGACAGCGTTTCATCACTAATATCGAGCGAAAGTGGCCAATCAGAAATATCAACGGGATCGTCACTTGGTCCAACGGTGAACGGAAGTGCCAACGCGGGAGACCCACACCTTGGTAATTCATTTTTATGCTTTATTTTTATTTTTTTTGTCGGTGTGTCTATCGCTAGTAGTATAATTGTTCTATTAGTCTGCACTAGGACACCCCCCCCCCCTCATCTTGCATGGCCGGTTTTCTAGAGCACACTGTAATTCAAAAGAACACTTTAAGAACACTTCAAGTGTTCTCAGAAGTGTTCTGCCTTATTTAAGAACACTTCAAGTGCTCTCAGAAGTGTTCTTAAGCAAAAAAGTTCTCAACGAAGTGTTCTTCACTGGTTTTAAGAACACTTCCTTTGAGAACACTTCGTCAAAGTACACTTCAAGTGCTCTCAGGAAGTGTTCTTAAGCAAAAAAAAACACAAGGAAGTGTTCTTCATTGGTTTTAAGAACACTTTCTTAGAGAACACTTCGTCAGTCCACTTCGTCACACCTTCAAGTGCTCTTGGGAAGTGTTCTTAAACAACAACAAAATCACAAGGAAGTGTTCTTCACTGTGTTTTAAGAAGATTTCTTTGAGAACACTTCTCAGTCCACTGTAAACAATTCAGAATACTTCGGGAATAACATTTTGCGCGGAACACTCAGCAGTGAAGACAGATTGTTGTTGAAAATGCAGTTCCTTACCAAACCGTAACATTTATGCATAATTAATAGCATGTTCGACTAATTGGCAAAAAAAAAAAAACCCGATAAAATCGAAAATTATTTTGTTGTATTTCTGAATTCTGCAAGCGATTCTGATCAACTTTCCCTGTCACACCACACGTCTAATTCTGTTAGTTTAGATTTTAGCATATAGGCTGTACTTAGAAAAAATGCATGACCCATGTTGGACTTAGCCCAAAAAAAGAAATAATCGAAAATTATTTTATTGCATTTCTGAACTCTGCAAGCGATTCTGAGCAACTTTCCCTGTCACACCACACGTCTAACTCTGTTAGTTTAGGTTTTAGCATAGGCATATTGGACTTAACAGGAAGGAGAGATCAGGGTTCACAACTGTACAGCCGACAGCCCCACGCGTTTATCGTCTAGATAATTCAGCGTGCAGTTTTTAATTTCTCGCGCCAGGTGAAGCTACATTTCCATAGATGAATTTTGATTGAAGTTGCACTACTTTGGTAAAAAGGAAGGAAAAACTAAGGAATCAGTGAAATCACTTTTAACAAATATTTATTTTTAATTGTTTAACTTCCCGTTGGGCAGCGAACGGGATAAATCGAAACCGAATCTCTATTTACTCGGTAGGAGGCACTGATCGTTGACGCAAGCGCAGGCGTGACCCAGTTGTTTTACGTCGTATCGTCATTTCCGGCGCCTTCTCTTTATCTCTATGCGCGCGCGATCTAAACAAATCGCAATAACAACAGGCTGTGCACAGTTATATTTCCATTTTTTACGTAGGCAGTTCATTTTAACACTACTTCACGATGAATGCAGAAAATCAAAGCGAGGAAACCCCCACGCAAAGTAAGAGAATTGAAAGAACTAGAGAATATAGTCAACGGAAGAGGGCTCGTGCAGCAGTAATGAAAACAGTCTAGCACGAAATACAACAGGGGTTAGACCAGCAACAAGGAATGTCGGCAAAAAAACCAGCTGGACCACAAAGTTCCCAATTTCACGTTGCGTCATTATTGTTAGGAAAGAACGAAGAAAGTGTAGTGTTACAAATGTGAACTGTAAGCCGTAGGGTCGTCTGTCCAACCACTCATCAGTAAGCAAGATTTCATCGTGCCGTGGTGGACGATCCGTCCCCGACTCCATCTTGGTTCTCATTCACAGGAGACAGCAATGCTTCGTACGTTCAGGTAAGGAAAAAATATACATAAATAGGTGTGAATAAAAAAATTTAAATCGTTAATAAGCCATCAGCGAAAATCGTAGTACACCATTATGTAATAGTACAATAGCCTAAGCCACCTTTATGCGCTTACACGGTGACGTGACCAAGATTCGAAGTAGCTAATCAATGAGAATGTCGGCCGTAAAGGCAGTGTGTCCAGAATGAGCTAGTGACAAACGGGTTTGCCATTTCAAATCCTGGCCATGTGACACGAATAAAATGCAAGAGCATAAAGGTGGCTTTCTTCCTTAGTAATTTTTTTCCCCTAATTTTTTTTTTTTGGGGGGGGGGGGATTAGGGTGATTTCGTAGATACCAAGGTACAATAGATTTTGCATGTATGAGTTGTATAACCTTATGAATGTAAGACAAAACATTTTCAAGGCACAAAAATTAAGACCATGAAAATATGTGGCCAGACAAGATGTGAGCCACGAACTTTTAAATTTGTCAAATACTCCTGGTGAAGATAGTTGTCAATATTGACTATCTAAAATTTGCAGCAAAGGCCTAGTGGAGATTCTGGACATTATGAGATTGGGAGAATTGATCTTTGGTAAAAATTTGTTCGCAAGTGATAGGCTAACAAGTAGAAATTCCATTTGTTTATTCGATGTTAGTAGGGACTACAGTACTAAAACTGAATTTGCTAATTTTGACCGCATGATGATATTCGGTAGGCTATTCAGCCAAGTAATTATGTAGTACAAATTTATGAAATTTTATTAAGTAAGGCCACGAAAAAAAAATTAATTGCTTCTCAGGCATTGCCTGGTGTTCAAATTTGCCCGTGGTCATCGCTTTTTATTTGTTAGCACAAGCTAAATTTATTACAGTGCACGGAAAAGCAACGCTGAAATAACTATTATTTTGACTAACTGGGCATTCCAGCTCTAATGTTAAGTTAACCACTTGCAGATCTGATCCAAATGTTTTGGCCAGTTAAAAGCAGGCTTGAATGACTTCCAATAAAATAAAAAAATAATAAAAGGGTGGGGCCTGGTTACTTTTGGAATGAAAATGCCACGAATATAAAACATTTAGCTAGCCTAGTCAAATCTTAAGTATTTCTCTTTTGGTTTGTAACGAAATGCCTTCTAACATCCCTAAAAGGAATGTTTACGTTGAAGGGAGCTACTTCCACAGCAGTTCCAAGCTCGTCCACCATTGATTTGTATACATGGAAGGTTGTACTATCCCCATTGATGTAAAGGGTAAATCAAGGTCGCTGTGCACGAAAATGGTGTCAGTTTTTTCCAAATCACGAGCCTTGCTCGTGCTCGCTGCTAATCACACATCAGAAACGCACCCAAAAATTTGTCCACCTAAATTTCACGTGCCAGAATCTAGATAGGTCGGCAAGCATGCTCGTAGCTTCTGCGGAAGTAGACCCTTTTGGAGCAATGGATTAATAAAGATTGCGGAAATTTACGCTAATTTCAAAGTTCATCACCAGTTCAAATGTTCGTGGTGGCTAACTTTTTGAAAGAGAATTTAAAATTACACGACGTCTTTCTTCTTCAGGCGTTTTTTTCACTGTTCCTTGGCGGTTGTTACATTTTAGTGGGCGATTTTTGGAGGGTCTTGAGCTCAGTGCTCGCAACCACTGACTAGAGGTGGGCCTGGATCGGGTTGAGTCGGTTCCAAAAATAAAAATAATTACTGAGGTCTGCGAGCAGCTGCGGGTCTGAAAAATAAAATTACGTGCGGTTTCGGTAAATGCGGGCAATTTCGGTTCCCAAAACCCTCTACCACTGGTTGATTTTTCATTTTTTATCAAGAAGGCTCCGAATTTTGGGGTGGAGTTGATGGTGGGGTGTGAAGGAGGCTAGTCCACCCAAAAATTCGGAGCCTTCTTGATAAAAAATGAAAAATCAGCCAGTGGTAGAGGTGGGCGCGGGTCCAATTTTTGGGAACCGAAATTGCCCGCATTTACAGAAACTGGAACCGACCCGCAGGGAACCGCAATGTCTGAACTAACAACCGAAACGACCCAAAACCGCAAATGTGTGCTGTAATAAGACCCGACCGCGGTTTACCCGCGGTTAACCGCTAAATACAAATCTACTCTAACAAAGACATTGATTACGAAAAAAAAAAAATGTTGGAAACAAAAGCAAGCCACGCGAAGCCATTGTTATAAATCAAGTAGACGATTTTTGGAGCGTCTTGAGCGCTGCGCTCGCGACCACTGACTTCTACAGCGCAGGACTTGTGCGTCGTTGGCGTTGTTATTGGCAGCGTCATTGATTTCCATTTTTTATCGAGGAGGCTCCGAA
>JAHWFP010166554.1:18869-29653 GCA_023313725.1 Lithobius niger
CCCCTAACTACTCTGAAGGACAGTTTACGTGGCAAAAACCGATAATTCGGTCGTTTTACTTTTGTTGTTGTTCATGATAAAAGTACAACTTATGCCCAACCCAAAAGTACACGTTTCAATGCTAAGAATTAGCGAATTTTCGACTGATTTTACTAACAGACTTCCTCAGGTGATGGTCCCTCAGATGATGGTCTGACCATCGCCTGAGGAAGTCTGTTAGTAAAAACAGTCGAAAATTAGCTAATTTTTAGCATTGAAACGTGTTCCCGGGTTCCGCTGGGACCAAACTGGGAGAGCGAAATATAGATAACGGACACTCAAACATGTTATCAACGTACTCCACTTTTTCTTTCAAAAAGACGTTGAGTTCGCTTCGTCCTGTCACACGGTGTGGGTCTGGTGGTGCTGCTGTGTTCCTCCACGGGCGTTGGTTATCACTGGTGGAGTTTGGGGTGGGGCTCACCACTTACCCTTGGGTAGCGAGATCGTTGTTAGAAATAATTGTTCAGGTTGGAAATATTTACCTTTGTTGGGAACGCTTAATTGCAAGTTGGTCAGCCATCGTTGCCTTCATGCTCTCCGTCCCCGCATATTTAGTTGTTTGGGGGATGATACCTGATACAGAAGCAGAACTTTTTAACACTGTGACAAAAAACATTGCCTGCACATTGTTTGTTTTTATTGAGTAACTTTTCCATACTTTACCCAATTGATCGGGATATTCCACCAATAGAAAGGTCTCATCGAGACAATTAAAATAGTGTATTGGAATGTCAGAATTGGTCAAAAAATGACAAAATGGCAAAAATTTGACCAAAATTGTCCACAACAGCCACCAACTCTACGTGACGTATCATCGCGCATCGCACTGATTCTGCTATGGGGATACCTGACACCGTTGTTCCGCACTGGATGGACACTGAGCACAGTCCGTTTCTATCTTATGCTTTGCAGAGGGTGCAACGAACATGGCTCTTGCATTACAGAGGGCACGGTGAGCGTGGCACCTGCATTACTGAAGGTGCGATGAGCGTGGCACCTGAGTTATGCAGGATTCGTACGGATCATTGAAAACCTGGAAATGGCCTGATAAACTAAAATGAAATGCCAGGGCTGGAAAAGTGCTTGACAAATGTGAAAAGAGTGTCACGTCTTGGAATACTCTTTGAAATGCCCTTACTAACACTAAAAAGCCGTAATTGTTATCTTTGCACTCTGTCGACCTAGCCAATTTTTTCCAAAGTTTACTAGAAATCGCACCATTTGCAGTAAAAAGAATTACTTGTATAACTTAGCGTATAACTTACACGTGCATCAGTAATTTAGCTAATACGATCGGTCGGTGGCATAAAATAAACTGTACAGTCTCCGTCCTTGTCAAATACATGTCTGAAATTGTTGAACTTCAGAAAAAGTTTTCTCTCGAGCCTTTTTCTTTAAAAAACATTCGTGTAGGTGTTTTTTTAAACTCACTTTTTAGTACACATTTTTACAATGATTAGGATTCAAGATTTCGCAAACTTTTGCAGGAAATTGCTAACTCGATAAATTACACACCACAAACACGCAAAAAAAAAGTATAATGAATACACACACAATTAGTTTACAAATTGCGAGTTGACGTAGACTAATGAAAAAAAAAGAGTGCAGGGGGTTTGGAGCCCATGCATGTGGGGGGGGCTTAGAAAAAAAATTGTTCCTAACACTTAAATAAATAAAATTCAATGCTAATTAACAAAATCAGTGTTAATTTTTCATTTTCTAATTTCCGTACAGGTACGAAGCCTAGCAAAACCACAACCTGCGGAAAAGGATGGAATTTCAGTTGTCAATAAAGGTTGGTATGCCACGATCACCCACTGAAAATAATGGGTTTTGGCCTAAACATTTCAGTAAGTTTTAAATCTTTGTAAAGCCCTTTTCCTATTCCGAGGACATTATCCGGGTTGCGACTCAGAATGAAAGGCAAACTCTGTTAGCAATTTGTCTGGTTTAAACATAAGAATTTCGTCCCTATCCTGGACAATACGTCCGCATTCCAGTTCATTCTTTGCAAACCGCGGGTCGGTTTTAAGGTGTGCATAATGTGCGAAGGTTGGTGACTCGATTCAAATTCTGGACGTCTTAGAGTCCGGGGTACTGTCTATTCAACCGTGCTTCTGGTAGCTGCACTCTAAGCTCAGTTTCATTAATGGAGTCCCGGAAGCAGAACTTTCTGCAACTGTCTGCGACACCAATTGTCAGAAAAAAAATTGTCTGCAGCTAATCTGTTTTTTGCATATGGTTACCTAGTTGTTTATAGGTTTTTATTGAATAACCTTTCAGTGCTTTATCCTATTGATCTGGCTACTTCACCATTGGAAAGGTCTCGTCGAGACGATTAAAATGATCGGAATGTCAAAAATTGACAAAACGGCAGAAATTTGGCCAAAAATTGTCCACGGCGGTCTTCAACTGTCCACGACGTATCGTCGTGTCGCGCTGATTCTGGTACAGGGACTGAACTTAGGCATGGACTTATCAGGAAATGTAATAAGATCGTCGTATAATCTCGACTACAAGAAAATATCATCTTTGGGCTCGCATATTCTAAAGAAATAAATGGCTGCAATTATAAGACGTGTGACTTGAAGCATGGCTTCATAAGGCATTGTATTACATTTATTAATTTGCATACTAGTAAAATTCTCCTGATCCGGGATTCAAAGCCCAACATTTCGACAACTTCGAATTTGGAGTACTTACTGCGGCCATTTTCAAAATATATGTACTTTCTGCTAAATAATAATAAAAAAATATTCAAGTAACTGGTGTAAGATTAGCACCATTGGTTAGCTCTGGGAAAAACGATTCGAATGGTGTATTCAAATATCAAAATCGACCAAAATTTGACCGCGTTATGGATTGGCATGCATGTATAAGACGATGCTTCTGTTTTAATGGTATAAATTTGCAAAAAGTACCGTCTTATATTCAGAACGGTAGGTCAACTACGAAAATTCATGAAATGCGTAGAAAAAATTGTACTGTTTACTTTGAAAGTTGAAATTCACGGTCTTGTTTAACACTCATTTTCAAAAAGTTTTGGGTATACTTGCACAAATATTGTTATTTGTCCCTATACCTCACAAACCCAACACACTGTCGATTGGGGAACTACCAAAACACTGCTGGTGTCAAATTCAAAGAGCGAGAGACATTTAAGAGGATTAGAATCCCTGGCGATACGTGGATACTAACGTAAAAACTATGAACTAATGAATCTGCAAGGCCCCTCCAACCCTTGTAAATAACGAGGGCGCGACACATTTGGATAGGAAGTGGCAAAATGGCCTTCGCCCAGAGAGGCTGCGTCACATGCCATTCGAAACGCAGCAAGAATGTGATTGGAGTGAAGACATGCAATGTGTGCCTGACGAAGACAGATGGAAATACGTTAGGCTGTCGAAAATTCGCGAGGTATAGGGACAAATAACAATATTTGTGCCAGTATACCCAAAACTGTTTTAAACTGAGTGTTAAACAAGACCGTGATCTTCAAACAAATCATGAATTGCAAAGAAAAATTTTTCTCTATGAGGAAAGATTGTTTTAAAAATGCCACATCGCTTACTTTGAAAATTCGAGTCAATGTTTACGTTTTGTACGCTTAGATTTCAAAGTAAAGGATATTTACCGTTCCAATATCCTTGCAAATTTTCGACAGTCAGGTTTTCTGGAGTTGGGGCTCAGAACGACTGTCTTCATCAGGCTACCACATCACCGCATACTTCGTCGTGAACGTTCGTCTGCTTTCGTTCGTCTGCTGCTATCGTTCGTTGGAATGCGGCGCTAGGCCATAGCCTCCGAAACTTGCAGGCCAGTGCACCAATTCTCCCGCAGGCTATGGCCTCGCACTGTATTCCAACGAACGATAGCAGCAGACGAACGTTCACAACGAAGTAAGCGGTGATGTGGTAGCCTGATGAAGACAGTCGTTCTGAGCCCCTCCAACTCCAGAAAACCTGACTGTCGAAAATTTGCAAGGATATTGGAATGGTAAATATCCTTTTGGCTACAAAAAAAAAATTAGTTGTTTCTCAGGCCCTGCCTGGTGGTCAAATTTGCCCCTTGTCGATGCTTTTTATTTGCTAGTTTAGTTCAAGCCAAATGTATTACCGTTACGAGGAAAAGCAATTCAGTTAGCTGAAAATAAGTATTATTTAGCCTAAATTAACCAATTTCAGCTCCGTAAAATTAAGTGTTTTGCAACTTTTTCTGTAAAATTAAGATGCAAGTGTTTTGAGCAGTTGAAAGTAAGACTTGAGTTACTTCCAATAAAATAAAAAGTAAAATAAAAAGCCTGGTGGCCTGGTTACTTTTTGAATGAAAATACCCGAGAAACAAACCTATTTCTTATCACGGCCTTACTTTGAAATCTAAGCGTACAAAACGTAAACAAGGAAAGATTGTCTTGAAAAAACGCAGAATGTGTTGCTCATCTGCTCTACGGATGTCAATATTGCTCAATAGTTTGATGGCCTGCTAGCCCTCTTCTTCCAGAGGTGAGAGTAAAACTTAACTGATGGATGGAAGATGAAAAGCAAGAATTTGATTATAGATAGTTTTAACCTTACTTCCAGACAAAGATAGTTTTTGAAAATATTGAAGAATCTGTGGCTAATCATCAATTTTTGTGTTTTATCATGATAAACGAATTGTAGCAAAATCCAATTCTTCTCAAGAACCTGTTGCTACCTACCTTGACCAATGTAAAAAAAAGAAATACTCAATTGGGCTCGTAAATAGGTTCCAACAATCAGTTTTCGGAAAATAAAAAATTAGGTCGTTGGCTGTCTTTGCTAAAGTTAGAAAAAAAATTACGCAGTAATTGTTTAGTAGGCGATAAGGGCTGCACCAGCTAGCAGTACATGTATAGTAAAAGAACGAATTTATTTGTGATTCTCCTAAAATTGACTGATTTTGACATTCATAATGCCATATTTTAAACGTTTGTTTAGAGCTTTCTAATGGTGCTAAGTTTCAGTTAATTTCTCAAGTCGTTCTTAGGTTGTTTAACAAAACCAAAAATTGGTTCCAAAAAGACACTTAAAAAAAGGACGAAATTTACAAACGAAGTGATCACACTGGAAATGTTTTGTAAGCATTGCTCTTTCAGTCTTAAATCGAGCTGGTAAAAAAAGCCAAAGTTTGTTTAGCTTTGGTTTTACAAAAAAAAAATATTATCGGTAATGGACTCCCAGAATTTGATCGGATAGGCAAAAAGTAGCATCTGTGTAGCTCTGTAGGCAGGGTTGTGAAAAACCCATTTCTGATCGGTTTTATTTTTGGATTTTTCATGGTTTATCAACTATTGATCTTTATTTAACTTAGGCCTACTTGATGTCTGCTAGTTAATTTTTTTTTAAGTTTTATGTATTAGCTCTGTTTTAACTTTGATTATGAGTAGCAAGGTAAGCTGATCCTTTTAGCTGGCAGTTTACTAGGAATTGTGGATATTAATTATTCCTTCATTCATTCCACCCCTAAGTCCAAAGTAAATGGCGCCATCCTCTAAACTAAGTGGTATTCCCCCTCTAAACTATCTGGCTCAGTCAAAGATGAACTGTTGAACAAATCTATCTCTGAAACACTTTTTTCAATTACTAGCACCCAAAAATTGAGAAAAAAAAACCACTTAGCCTAACTGGGTTTAATACCAGTTTTTTTTCAGGTGGGTTTTTTGTGAAAAAGCCCAATGGGTTTTAGTGGGCTAGGGAAAATCACAACAATCCTGTTTGTAGGCGATATTTATGTGTATGTCACAATGTTGATGACTGTTCATATTGTTGTTGGAATCGTCCCGCAGAGTCAGGGTCTAATTATTCCAAAACGCACTCACCGAAGAAGATTGCACTTCCAAGAATTGTGCACTCCATATGCAGCTCCTGGAATACAAAGTTGCAGGCCGACATTTATTTTTTCGAAACTTTTGAACCGTACGAGATCGAGACATGTACTAAGAGCTTTCCAGTGGAAACATTCCTTCCAAAGAACTGAAATTACGTACTTATTTCTCTTACCTGTGTTGCATGTAAGCTACTTGAACGCATATTGATTAAGGCATTTAAAGATAAGCAATCACGATAATATTCAAAAGCAGGTTGGTGTTTGGCTGGCAGGTCCTGTGTTTTCTCACTACTGCGGTGCTTTGATCACTGGACCTAGGCAACTGACGCCAATAGCTGCTTTCACATTATTTATCTTGACTTTGCACGTGCTTTCGGCCGGGTATCGCACCATAAATTGTTATCTGTAGGGAGTGAGTTTCTCTGTCACGGAAAAGTGGCTATTATGCTAGTTCACTTAGTGATCTAGATTAAATTTACTATTAAGGGCATGCAAAGTTAAAAAAAAAAACATGGTTCTCACAGGCACATAAAGTTGACAAATCGGCGAGGGATGCTGCTTTTTTTTTTTTGTAATTTTTACACATTTTGCGGAGGATATAAAGTAAAGAAAATAAACGACTTTTTGCATGCGGAAGTTAACTTTATTAAGCGTAGATTAAGTCGGGCAATAGAAACTGTATGATAGACACGGTTTCAAACAGTTGACTTGCACATAAATCTGGCTTAAAATTTCCACGATTCCCCATCCCTTATAGTTTTGGTCTCACATTCTATGTATTTGTACTGGTACGAAGGCCATCATTAATAAATTTTAAAACAAACGAACAATGGAGCGAACACCAGCACACGAGAGGGAAAGTGTTTGCCTTCCAGGACAATGCAGTCCATCCAACAGTCCTAACTCCTAAAGTAACTTTCGGTCTGGGTCAATAAGTTTAGAAAATGACAGTGTGCGCGAACGACGGATGCCGTCCAAGAATTGCGTAAACAGGATGGAAAGCCAAATCGGCTCGAGAAGTGTCGTGAGCCATTAGGCCACCAAAGTCATGTCAGTATGGCATAGCCGCTGAGGCCGTGTCAGTATGGTTTAGCAGTAGGACTTCGGCATTTGGTTTCAAAGTTCGTGGGTTCAGTCTGACATTTAAGTAAAAAAGACAACGTAAATAGGTTGCATCCGTGTGTATTGGCCCAAAAATCGCATCAGTGAATGGTTAGCTTTTATTTTACATCGGAATAGTGAAATTGGGGAAGATGTTGGTACCACCATTTAACATTAAAAAAATTAAGAGCAGCTTTAACATGGCTTTTAAAAACAGCATTTTTCGTAGGTTTAGTCAAAGCAAGCCAAGATCACATTTCAGAAACTCCCAAAAACAATTGACGTAGGGCTTTTGTGTGTGCTGTGGCAGTACCAAAGAACCATTTTTTCCAACTTTGGATGGCCTAACACAATGTCTTTATTCTCATTAATTTACAAATTTACGTTATTAGATCAGGCTCATTTCTCCAAAATCCAACACCAACTGTTGGATTCAACTGTTAAAACTAATTTCTAACCACACAAACCTTCGTAACATCCAGCGTGATCCACGATCAGTAATTCTGTGTGTTCACGCCATGCAGTCATTCACATACATGATCTGGATTCATTGCAGCGAAAACGCAATGCCTTTATTCTAATTTATACACACTGGATCGTTACTCCTCTAAAATCGAGCACAATTCAGTCAAAACTGAATTTCTAACCATAGGCCTGGATTCGTTCACACCCTTAACTGCCATAGTACGCAGGAGTGAGTGATTTCTCATCTACCTTCCTGGGGGGCGTGACTGCTCGTATGTCTCGTGTGCTAGAGTGTGATCCACATGTCCTTCCAGATATAATTCCCGTTAGTGAGTCATGTTGGCGGCTCAAAGTTTTGTTAAATGTATGAAGCATTTTACTCAGTTGAGTCAGTTTTGAAGCATATAATCAATGATTTAAGGCAATAAAAAGTCGATTTTGTTAAATATGTAAAACTTTTAGTTAATTTTACAGCAGTTTAAGGGATGAGCTTTAACTCAATTTTTTTCAGTTTTGACGGAAGAGCATTTTGGAGGGGGGGGGGGCTTAGCTTGGCTTTAGCATCTTGTGGTTATTTAATACACTGTTTACAGTACACGCAATTAGGCCAGTTCTACACAAATTTTAATTAAATTTACCTATTTTCAACCCCAAGTTCACCAAAATCGTTTCTTAAATTTTACCAGAATTTACCGAAAATTGTGCTTGATTTTGACTGAATTTGCTGGAATTGAATGAATTTGCTGGAATTGAACGAAATTAGTCAAAAATATTTCCTAAAACAGTCGGGAATTGTCTGGAATTAATATTGAGTCAACAGGCAGTCAATGAATTGGAACTGAGTTGCCAGAATGAGAAATAAAAAGTAGCTGATTGAAATGGATAAAGAGTAGGGAAATACATTGAATTGCATTGAAACGTAGCAATGACTAGATTGGAATTAAATTTGACTCGTGAATCTAAATTGGAATTAATTTGAATGGAATTTAGGTATAAATGGACTTTCCGTTCACTAGATGCGTAGTTAACTAACTCAAATCTGTTGAAATGGTTTCACTGTATTGACCATAGGTTGTCCACGTAAAATAGTTCTTTCTCTTCAGCAACTGCTCTTGATTTAAAAATGTCTTGATGCTTACTTTGAAATACGGGTATCATTTTCGTAGCACAATATACGCACAATTTCAAATATATAAAATATCTTATCTGTACTAATATCTTCTGCAAATTTTCTGGATATGTTAGGGCTCAGACGACTTTCTTCTTCAAGCAAAAACAGAAAAATCAGGTCACTATGTCATGTTCGATCGTTTGCACGATGGTCTGCTTTTTGAATCGGTTTGAAAAGCAGACGATCGTGCAAACGATCCAACATGACGTAGTGGCGTGATTTTGCTGTTTTTGCCTGAAGAAGACAGTTGTCTGAGCCCCAACATCTCCAGAAAAGTTGACTGTCGAAAATTTGTAGAAGATATTGGTACGGATATCTTTATTTTTTTTTGAAATTATGCGTATACTGTGCTACGAAGAACTGCTCTTGAGTTACAAACCTGTATCTACCTCAAAATCATAAATTTCGACCGCTACAAATTGTAAGCTGATGCTGATGGTAGCTGGCCGTGCGTAGTGTTATTTATTGATTTATGTTTTTCTTTATTTAACTTTTTCAAATTTTTTTCTAGGAATAGTTCCAGAATCGGCATGTACAGTCAAAACGAACACGCTGGATCGGCCACAGTCGAATTTTGTTGAAGAGGTTGTCTGTTTACCAGATGTGGGTTTGAGTGAGAATGCACTAACTGTTCATGAAACATCGTCATCAGCAGAATGTGTTGGAGAAGAGACTTTAGACGAAGATACCGCCTCGGACGACACTGAAAGGCCCATCACACCAACGCAGCCACCTCCTCAAAAGCGCATGCTTCTTGCAACGAAGTCATCGCAACAGCAGCCTTTCTCTTTGCATCCGTCAGATTTTGAAAGTGCTTGGAATGATGGTTGGCTTGTCGGCACCAACAAAGAAACTCGCGAAGTTACCTTCAGCATAGTTGATGACGATTGTATCACCAAAAGTGTATGCATCGACACACAAACAGGTGTTTACTGTGTACAAATATTTGGCAGAACAATTGACAGCACGGCCCAGCGTGCGCTTCCCCACCACGTCTGTTCAGCAGAAGAAGTAACTAAATTGTTGAAGTTGTTCACATGATAATGGCATTAGGCATAAAAAATGCCACACGTAGAAACAAATCGTATGATATTAAAAATAAAGAATAGAACACATACAAACAAAAGTTACATTTTACTGGAGGAACTGTAATTTATAATAATAAACTCTATTCAAGTTGAACCTTTTACAGTCTTAAGATTAAAAAGCTACGAGGTTGACCATGTCAGGCTTCATATGGGTCTTTGAAAACCTGGATGACCTGAAACATAAAAATGAAATTCCAGGTCTGGAAAAGTGCTTGAAAAACTGGGACAATGCCTAAGTCCTGGAAATTCTTCTTAACAGATAATTGTGTTTCTTTGAATAAACTGTTCGTTGTGTTACTGTGAAAGTTTTCGTCAAATTCAGAGTTATAATTCGGAGAATTAATATACTTACTGCTCATTTTCACAAATAAGACTATGTCTACTTACAAATTTTCAATGGCTGGCTGCCATCTTACTCAAGCATTACAATAAAAGTTTTCTTGATTCTTCATCGCCGTCGTCTGCTTTTGACTCCGTAACTGCCGCTCGTCGTCATGGCCTGCCGTATTTTGTGGGTAGCGCTTTCACCAATCCGTCAATCTTCCACTTCGTGCCTAGCTATTTCTTCAAGTCTCTTCCACGATGTTTTCCACTCGGTGAATGACGGTCCTTGGATGTTCATTAAGGAAACACCTCCCATTTCATGTAATCTAATGGCAATCAACTCCACGCATCTCAGATGTTGGTCTTTTTTAGAGTTCAATGTAATCTAATGGCAATCGACTCCAAGCATCTCAGATGTTGGTCTTTTTTAGAGTTCGATGTCACCAACGTTTCAGCTTTTTCCCACTCAATACTATGTTTTGATTCCATGCAGTGAGCTGCGATGCCGTTGTCTTTTTTATTTCTCACATTGGTCATATGCTGTCCTATTATCGTTCGAATCCCATTCCTTGTCTCTCCGATGTAGACGGCATCACAGTCTCTGCATGGAATTTTGTATTCTTCGTCCATCTGTTTCTGCGTCTTTTTCTCCAAGGACCGTCTTTCCCCCGAGTGGAAAACATCGTTGAAAGAGACTTGAAGCAAGAGCTGGGCACGAAGTGGAAGCTTGACGGGTTGGTGAAAGC
>JAHWFP010166557.1:0-18629 GCA_023313725.1 Lithobius niger
TCCCAGTTTGCTAGATGTTCCCGAGACAGTGTTGCCGAATGGTTAACTATGCTCGAAACGATAGCTTAACGTCCACGTTTTCAGATAAAAAACTGGCCCAGATTCCTCAAATTTGGCGTGGTTAACATCAATTGTGATTACAGATTTGGTTATCTTGGCCACCAGTGAATTTGTAACTCAAAAGCCTTCCCGCAAATTTTACATTTGTAAGGCGTTTTGTCGAAGCACATCTGTGGAATTATGCGTAAGACGTGACTTTAACGCACTTCTGCGGACTTTAGTAACGAGAATGATTAGTTACTAAATGAAAACCTTCATTGCAGTCTTTCCTTATTTTCGTAATGGTTTGCCTGTAAGATCAAACTACGATTCAGACAGCAATGCAGCCGGTTGCTTTCGTGCTACTGAAGTATGTTGGCTTTGGTGCATTCACTTTTTGAGCACTACCTGTGAATAGCCAGTAGCTTACCGGTACAGTACCTGTAAATAGTCAATTACTTACAGGTATAGTACCTGTAAATAGCCAGTTGTTTGCAGGTACTGTACCTGTAAATAGCCACTTCCATTGTGGAAGGACGTTTCGTCCCACTCCAGTTGTTTATTTGAACGGGTCATGCCTATCACCCTTATCGTATGGCCGGAAGTGACTAAAATATTAGTAGATTTTTTATGATTTCAATTAGAAGACGTGCCAGCAAAATGTAGGCGCTGTTATTGAACAGTTAATGGCTAAATCGTTTGCATATGAAGGGTTGTACGTCCTTGACTAAAAAGTTTTGCCAATTATGTTTCTGTATGAATAAAAAGTTGAACCGGAACTGGCCCAGCTTATTTCAGGTTTTGACAACATGCACGGAAAACGTAATTCTATTTGTTATTGGGCTATTGGCGAATTACTGAAAACAAAATAGCGGCTACTTTCCGATTCGCGGGAAGGCCGTCCTAGGATTCTATGCGTATTGGCAATTCACCTGCTATTACCTGCTAATCAGGTAATTATTGTATAATCGATTATTTAGTGTAACAGTTTGTTGTTGTATAATCAATTCAACAAACGTGTGAGTCAACGGGATAGTGCATACTACGTGCATAGCTAACAGAATAAAGGCAGAATTATAAATTCATTCCATGATCACTTTCGATAGTAAAATAAACAATAGAGGGAACAAGTTCACTTTAAGCGGCTTATGGGAAGAATAAGGGCTCCTCACCAATTGATCTCTCGTTGAGCTAGAATGACGTAATATGATCAACTGAACAACATTTTCGCATACAATTTTTGGGGCAAAGGCTTCGTTTGGCCGTCAGAAATATTGAAAGCTGCACTCTTTGTGCTGATAGACGAGAGGCCATTTTTTCCCCGTGTTCTCAGCTGATATTTTTTTCCCGTAAACAGTTCAGATAGGTGGGTTGTTATTGTCAGTTTCGTGTGGTTTTGTTGTTTTTGTCAGTTAGGTTAGGAACCGTCTTCGGCATTTCACTTGTGGTAAGGAACTAGTTGGGGTTTCGCGTTTCACTTGCCGGACTTTCGCCCAGTTTCATGCTTTCTGGTGCGGCGCGTTGCTAACTTTGGACCTTCACCACAGCCAAACGGTGCATTTTCCCCAAAAAATGGAAGAGGAAAACAATACTCAGCAGGTAATTCTTTGTCCATTAAAAAAAAATCGGACGAGAGCCCGTTTTCTTCCTTTACGCACATGGCCCGAAATTCGAAAAAAGAGAAAAAAAAACTACCTTTAATTTTCACAGAGGGCACTACAAATTGATCCCAAATTGCGGAAACTCGATAAATCATAATTAACGTAACCTAACCAATTAAGTGCCCCAGTATGAAATGCCAAACCCCAACCAGTTAACTACCTCAGTATGAAATGCAAAACCTCAAACTTACCTAACCTAACTGACAATAACAACAAAATCACACAAACCCACACGAAACTGACAATAATAACCCGCGTATCCGAACCCCCCCAACAGAGAGCTTTGTCTTTCGTTTATGAAAATAATAATGTTACGATTGTTTGCATAAGCAGTTTATGTATTTCTTTATAAAATTCTTGCATGAAACTGACAATAACAACCGGTCTATCGGAACTGTTTACGAAAAAAAAATATAAGGTGCCCTTCTGGCCAGGCAAGGATTTTAATCTTTCTTACCTTTTTTTGTTTTTAAGGTTCCTCACATCGCGAAAAACTGTTTAAAAAATAAAAACTGAAATTTTGAATTAAAATGCAAAACTACCTAGTGGCGTGGCACGCCGAAAAATTAACGGCGGCGGGCAGCGGCAGTGTGCCGAAATTATTTTTCATGAGCAACGGCGTGCGGAATATTGGGAAAATCATCGGCGGGGATAAATGTTGATCATAACGTAAATTCCACATTGCCAATTGTAGCATAATACACTCAATACAATTTTTACGTTCGGAGTAGTCCCACTTACGTTGCATAATAAGTATTCACTAGTTTGTTAGTCCAGGTGGTCCAGAGTTATGTCCATTCGTCGGATCGACAACGACAGCCGTGTTGATATTTAAGATAACAAATACATGACGCAACAAAGAACACAACTGACGTCAGAGTCGGCCAATGCGCAGTCCAATTTATTTAGGAAGAGCGGTCTTGGAAAAGCCACCTACATTAGCGCAACTTTGCTAGGTGCTGCCATCTGTACACCAAGCGACGAAATTTAAAATTAACCGACGAGGGTGCCAAATTCTGCCAACCGATGACGCCACTTGGCAAACTTGTCGCGTAGGTATTTGTTTCGCCTTCTAGCGGAGCATTGTGGAAGGCAAAGATGATACAGCCTTTACTGTTGGTGGCTGTGTCTTGGGTGATGCGGAGTCATACCATGCCGCACTTCGCTTGCTAGCGTAGGAGCTTGATTAGGTAAATCAAGCTCCCAAAATGGTAGCTCGTTTATAAAGAGAGGTTACATTGTGACTGCTAGATAGAACCAGTGCGACAATAAACCCGTTGTTAGAACGGTCTAGGGAACATATGTTGGTTGATAATGTTTTGGTAGTAAAAATGAACAGGTAAGGATGAATGACATTGAGTAGGTATTTTAGCACTTTGCTGTTAAACAAATACAGATGTTGGTGTATGAACTCGATCACGTGTCTTGTGGTGCGGAGTGAGAGTTATTAACTATTTTGTGTTTTCCAAATAGACCTATTGCTGTTCAACCAGCCATTAAAGAAATCAGAAAACAAAAACGAATCGGTTGATGTTTAAGGTAAGGTTTAACTGAACCGAAGTCAAAACGGCAAAGGAACATAAATTAACTTTCCTGTAAGGTTTCAGATACTACAGTGTTGTTGTACTGTTTAGTCCACGTGAAATCTTGCTGCTGTATTCAAATGTTTTTACCATTTTTTTTAAATTTTGCACACGATAGGTCAGCTAATGATTGGTGCATTCTAATTGGCTAAATGACATCGTTGGAAAATGGGTGAAAACTAATCGTCTAGTGTGCTTAGCACAACTCTACAAATAAGTCAGGGTTCGCACTTGTCCTTGAAAACCTGGATGAAGTGCTTGAAAATCTTGAAAACTGATATATGACTCCCCATTAGGGTGATGGACGGAAAGTAGACGATTTGACTGAAGAACACTGAAACAATCGGCCCAGAAAGGAGTCGATTGTGTTGCCCCACATACTTCTTCCTTTGTTCCGGCATTAAGAGTTTTGAAAGTTGGGCTATGGTTTTAATTGTATTTACCTGTATAATGGTTGGATACAGCAGTGAGGTTTCACGTGGACTAAACAATGCAGCAATACTGCAGTATCTGAAACCTTACAAGGAAAGTTAATTCGTCTTCCTTTGCTGTTTTGTCTTCGACTCAGTTAAACCTTACATTAAACATCAAACGTTCGTTTTTGTTTTCTAATTCGTGGTACTTTGACATACCAAGTTGGTCTTCTGTATTCCTGGCAAATGCACTGAATTTCGCTCGTTTCGTTCGCTCATTCAGTGCAAGTCATTCGTTCGGAAATTGGTTTTTCTATACAGCTGTGTTTCAGCGACTTTGGGTTTTATTCGTATTATTACAGGCGGGCAACGAACATCTTCTATATATATATATAGGTTATGAGCAGACTTCATGATGATAATGAGGAATGAATGAGTTAATGAGTCTGATTATTATGGCCTCGGTCCGAGGCCACGCTACCTACTACAGCCACTAAAACTTAAACTAACCTTAAGTACCAAATGATGACAAGCGCTTAGCCGCAGACCAAATCTTCCATGTTAACACCTTTCGCAGGTCCAGGCATGATCATGTGAAAAATGGCGCTGCGAAAGTGTTTTTTGACCGTATTTTTTTTATTCACCCTAAACAGATAAGTATGAAACACCGACTGAGGCGGCGCGCTTCATGCGCTACTACATATCTCGAGATTTCTGTAATCCTAAAACGTATGACGCAAGCAATCGTGAAATTCTGGGTGTGGGCTCATATGTGTGTGCGACCACACATGCCAAAACATGTACGACGCATGCGCTAAGCTTTAACACGGAGGATCTGGTCTGCGGCTATGCGCTTTTCAAATGATGAGGGATCATGATTAAACAAAGGAAGCTTCAACATCAGCCTGAGGGCGAGCGGGTTCATTCTTGCCACGGTAGCAAAGAAAAAGGACGAGCGGCAGACAATAAGAACGGATATGCGCTCTCACACTTAAAAACAATTGTATTGTATTGTACTTTATTAAGCATTGGCCCACAGCCATGCGCTTACACTATCTATACAACTAATCTATACAATATACTAGGAAACAGGCTTTGGGCCTATTGTAGGCGGAGCGGAGAAAAATTTATTTTAAATTTGTATTTCCTCTCATTATAATGGCTTTGCAATGTTTGCTAATGGTCCTTAAAAAGCTGGGGGCAATATTCATTCGGCTACAGTTGAGCTGAAGCGTTTTGCTGGTGTTTTTTACATTTTAGCTAGGCTACGTTTCATATTAATTTTAAGATACTTTTGTTTACACCCATATTTAGTATCCGTTTCGCTATTTGCAGCCTCTTTACGCCGTCGCCGCCGTTGTAAAATACAACGTTAGCCGCCGTGGTTAAGTTGGCAAAGAACGTGCCACCGTCAATAATGCTTACATTGTTTATATTTATTGCAGATTATCTTTCCTATAGATTTAAAATATTAACAATAAAGCATTTAATTGCAAGCTAAACAATCACCAGTAACGATAGTACTTCACAACAATCAAAAGATTCGAAACATCCGCGGCTCTCTACGCTGCCTTCTACGACAATGTTGAAGCGCACACCTCTGGCACGTACTGCAACGCCAAACGCTAATTTTTTTTAATTGGAATTATTACGATTATTGATCAGCCGGTGTTAGCTTGGCTGTGAAGATAGAATTTAAATAATTTTAAATTCTAATTTTAAGCCTAATTGTTAGTCCCGTGTTAGTTTCGTAAGCGACAACAGTATAGAGAAATTAGGCCTATTGGGTTCGATGTTAGGCCTATTTATTCTGGCAACATGGGATGGAGAGTGTAGTTTCCATAGCAATCTAGAAATCTTGAAATTACAATACGAAGCCAAATTATTGTTCTGTGATGTGATATAAATACGTATAGTCTGCTGTGTACTTTCGTTTTTATGAACGGTTTCCTCCTGCAGCGGCGATTTGATGTTTCAAATTTGAGATTCCCGTTGATAGCGTCAACGCCACTTTGGTTGCCATGTTGGCTGAATTCCTGCAAGCATTCTTTTTTACATGAAACGAATGTGAGTCGTTAACGAATCCTTCTGGTTTTTTTCCCATTTGCTTGTCTTCCTCTAGTGGTTAAAGTGTTATGATCAAATGTTCCTATTTCATTGAGTTATGTCAAAAAAGATTGTTAGCTGTAAGGAAGCTACGGTGATTTATTTTGGCTTTTTTTTCAAAGATCACTTGATTACCAACAGCACAGTGTATGCTTCGTCGGAATTCCTTCACTATTCACTATTCCAAATTTACAATGGTGAGTGTTAGAAATTAATTCGAAAATTTGTTATTTCTCCCGTAATAATTGTTCGATTTACGTCAAATTTTGGCTCAGCAATACTGTTTGGGGTATCAAGCGTTGTACCAAATTTCATTCTAATCCGATCTTTCGTTTGGGCTCCAACCAGACTAAAAATGTGCAACCAACAGACCAACGGACCAACGGAACAACCAACCAACATTTTGCAATTTGGTGTCCGTTATAGGCTACGCTTCGCTCGCTCGCTCCGCCAACAACTATACATCTCGTCTCGTTGCTTGACAGAAAGCCACAATCGCCCTCCTACGCTTCCTACTCACTACAGAGTCCAACTGAACACTCAGAGCGCTCCCTATATTATTACCAAATCCAAATTGCCCAAGAATCATTATTGCTTCAATAATGCTGAGCCGAGTTGAATCTTGGACGAATGATTAGGTTAGGACACGTCCTACTGGCACGCGCTGTAATATGCTGCAGCATAACCTCACATGTGCGCTATAACTGTGGCGCCTTTTGCGGCGGCCAGATGAACCATTCGGACATACAAACAGACGATCGCTAGCACGTGCTACGTAGAACATGGACCAATCCTCGGCAACCACGCTGCTATTGACAAACAAAGCAACATGTGGCAACATTACCTATTTGTGACGAACCCAATGTTGCATATTTCAATATCACAGAATATAAAATCTGGCGTGTAGAGGATTCGTCCTAATGATAACGTTTGTGGCTACAGAACGTGGTAAAGAAGCGCAGCACCCAAAAATGTACAAACGAATTCACGTATTTTGTTTTAAATTTGACAGAGGGCCTTGAACTGGTACAGTCTGTTCCAGCCTTGACTTGAAACTTGACATCGCGTGGAGGTCTTTAACCTTATTACTCGTATTTGGAACTGATAAGGATTTCAGCTAAAAATAAACTATTTCACCTCCCACTACATTCCAAAACCTCAGCCTTTTATCGACGAAGCCTTTATTGCTCAGTATCCAACCCTGAATGCAAAATGCAAGAATTTTCAAGAATTCAGAAAAAATTAAATTAAATTAAACTTTAACAAACGGCGAACTCACAGCGTCAGTTTCAAATAATGAAGTGAAACGTTCGGTTTAGTAAAAAAAAGTATGTATTCGGACAAAAATTGTCTATTGAAAGAGCATAAATCGAGTGCGAATTTGGGGGTGGGGGGGGGGGGGGGCAAAAACAAAAGGCCACAAGCCCCACTCAAAATAATTACATTTCCCTTTAAAAAAAATAAGTTCGATAATTCTTGATAGTTATTCCATAATATTACCTCTCTCGCCAAAAAATTAGGCTGTCTTAAAGAAAAAATCTCCGATTACACCTCAGAAAGGTTACGTAACCCCGAGCCACTACCTAGAACTCGTCAGTGGGTTAAAATCCTACAACTTGGCCAAGTCCCCCTCCCCTACAAACTAAGGTAAATTAAATAAAGCCCTAACATTAAAAAAAATTTTTTACGTATAGCTCAGCTTTTTTTTCTTACATGGTTGTGCTTTGATTTTCTGGAATTTTTAAAAATTATGTTTAGGCTGACTGTAACAATATTGCAGTCGTGATCGGAAAAATGTCCATTAATCCCTTCCCACCACATCAAGGTCAAAAAATAATCTGCCCCCCCCCCCCCCACTGACCCTCCAAACGAGATTTATATAAATACAGATCTAAAAATAGAAAGTTTTTCCCCATTACCATTGCTTTTTTCATTTTACTAATTTCTTCTTAGGCCTACCACTTTTTAAATGTGAATTTTAAAACAAAATATTCCGTAGTGTGGACTGTAATTTATTAAAAAGCAAACATGGTTGTTTTACTATAAGCAAGGTTGTGTGGTGATCTTCTTGATGTTTTAAGACTTTTTTTTTAGTGCTGATTGATATGGAACTCGTGACCGGAAAAATGGCGACGATTCCCTTCCTTTCCCCTTCACCCCACATGAAGGTACAAAAATAATCTTGACCCCCCCCCCCCTCCAATAAAAATATTTTAAAAAGTACGCTTTTCGTATTCTTACGGAAGCGCTCCGTTGATGATTTGTGTAGTTAAACTAAATAAGTAGTCAGCATGACAAGTGAGTTCCCCACCCCTCCAAACCAGAGTTATAAATAATAAATAAATCTATATAATAAGATCGTTTAACTCAAGACTACTACCATAAAGACTCAAATTTTTAAGCCAACAATTTTTTTTCATGAAACGATGCTTGAGCATGCAGCCAGTGATTTGAGTCACAACATGCGCTGACTGAGTGAGCGAAGCGAACAAAAATCGGCGTTTCTTAGGTAATGGGCGCAAAAATTGGATTGAACAAACTTAATTCCATGAAAGCGTTTGTTAGCCATTGTGCACAAAATTGCCATTGAATAAACTTAATTCGGTGAAACATGGACATACACATGAGCAACCAAACCGTACCACTGTTGCAAACGGTGCATCCAAGACATGCCGTGTGTAGCACGGGCCTCCTCTAGTGCTGATCTAATATTTGAACATTTTTCCAGATAGCTTAGCTTTTTTTTCTGCTTACATGGTTGTGTGTTGATTTTCTGAATGTTTTCTAGACTTCTTAACTGATTGTAAAAATGAAACTCGTGACCGGTAAAATTTCGATGATACCCCCCCCCCCCCCCACACACGACCTAAAATAATGTGCAGTCCCCCCACCCCACCCCAAAAAATAAGCTTTTCGTATTCCTAGATTATATCTGTAGTCAAACTGAATAAGTATTTCGCGGATAGCTAGCTTTTTTAAAGGTTATTTCTTCTCACAATTTTTAAATTTGGATTTTAAAACAAAATCTTTCGTGGTGTGGACTGTAGATTAATAAAAAGCAAGTATGGTTGTTTTACTGTTAGCATGAGTTTGTCTACTTTTTTTTTAGGCTGATTGTAAACATGGAAAAAAGTTTGGGAAGCCTTTATTTATTTTGTAGTAGTGCTTAATGGGAAAATCCTCCCCAAACCATCTGAGGAGTTTTTATTGTAGCATACCAGTAGTTCTAATTCTGGTTGTGAATTATGTAACAGTAACAATAAGTTCTTTTTGAATCAGAACATTTAGTGAGATTTTCTCCATTTTTATGAAAGGCAGAATTTGGAATCCATTCAAAGCATCTTAATATTTCTCATGGGTGCCCAGTCTACCCACAGGGGAAAGGGGAAACCCGAAGACACTATCAAGACACCCGAAGACAATTGCAAACACGAAAAATCGACATTTACGTTACCGTGGATGATGTTCCAGCTGAGCCCTCCCCCTCCCCGATATTTCTCCCGAAGGCCTCCTAATCCCTTTCCAATTCATAGAGATATTCAAAACGATAGCTTCAATTATCAATTGTCCATTACGCCGATTTTCTATCACCCAACCCTTTTTTTCATCTTTCCCATTCCTGTTACTTTCTCTCACTCCTTTATCAGCAGGACTGATGTGGAAAGTAAGTTCAGATAAATGTTTGGGTTGGTGGTGGTCGGGGGGCTCCTCATAGCCATCAGGGTGGATGGATACCACTGGTACTTTTCGACAGTAGTCCGGACTTTTTGAAGTTGCAATTAGTACTGTACCCTAAAAGTCACTAGTTATTATTACCACAACTTTCGTAGCTTCATCAGAAAAAAAAAAATAAGTGGGTGTATGCAAGGCATCCGTGATTATTGTCGATCCAGTATGGCCGGCAAAGGCCGGCAGAAGTATTTGATGCTTCTGGAGAAGGCTATTAGAAATTCACAGGTTGTTACTGATGAATGCGAGAGAGCCATCCACTCCTACTTAGCCAACACGCTGCAACTAGCTGTTCGGAAGGTATCAGGGCAGCAACGAGAAATGCAGGGCTTTCGGCATAAGCTTCAGCATTCCTTCTCGGGGTGTGCAGGCAGTCAACCTACAAGATTTATGAATCCTGTTGGCGCAGGTATGTAACGTGTTGCTATGGGCCGCTAATTAGGGCCATATTACATGTTACCGGAGGGCTGTATACAGGTGTATGGTTGCCCTATATTCAAATCTATTGAATCATCTTTAACTTTCATCTTTGGCGCTAGGGCCGACCGGTTTCCTAACAGGCCGACCAGCCCCAGAGATGATTATCTTTGCGTTTGAATGGGAGGCTGCGTGATTATATCATACAGGATTCTAGTGAAATGCGGGGGTGGGCAAAAGAGGGGAGTTGCATTCATTTCTTTAGAAGTTAACCCCTGTTTCGATCGTGATGCAACTTCGATAGAACTCGACGGAAGTTTCTATAGAATTGTGAATGGGTTAAATCCGGAATGGGAAGCGACCAATCGGGTATAAATACCGAAGGGCGCCCCCAATCAGGATCTTAAGCGATATTTAGTTTGCGGTTATGGTTGGTCTTGACTTCGTCTCTCCAACTCATGTAGGCTACAATTGCTGGATCAACGCTAATCTTCATGTCAGTTGTGTGTTTTTCTGTTCCCCAACTTTGGCAAGTAACTTTTAGCAGTAACTTTAATGCAATACTGTACTTAGTTACAGTCTTCTTACAGTGCATACTTCCTAAGTGTCCCCTAGCACTTGGGTTGAACTGGTTGACGCGGATGCAAACCATTGGTGCGCTTATTGCCTTTCAACCACGTTACATGATTCTGTAAAGAAATTGGGGGCCCTTGCCATTCTTTGAACCCCTGGGACCGAACGTTTGTTTTGGAACTGGCCAATTTTTTTTTTATTGTGATTTTGAACTGTGCCGGTTAACCTTAATCAAGAATTTCTCGTATGCGGTTGCTTAAATCAAGCTTCAATTCATTTGTGGCTCGCGTTTGTGCTTCGCTTCAATTGTGCGCGTTTGTGCTTCGCCTGTACTTCAACCACAACGGGCGGCTGCTCGGCTGGGACGTCAGCGGAAATCAACGGCGAACATCAACTACAATGTGGGTGAGTTGACTGACTTTACGTAGATTTTATGCCATTGTTGTATGATTTTTGCGGATAGACTGTTTAACTCATCCGCAGAACAAAAATGAAATGGTCTTGGTTTTCGCATAAGTCTTCAAGTTTTAACAAAATTGGGCGCCCGACATGACTGTAGTTCTTCAATGCGGCCTTCGGGAAGCCAGTTGAATTGTTTCCGCGATTGTTTGCTACTAGTTAGTTTAGTTTTGTTTTGCTACTGCTCTACCTGCAACTACCCACCGAGACGACGCATGCTAAATCTAAACACACGCTAGTGTGCTGCCATCAAATAATAAACATGGGACAAAGTTTGGGTGGAACCAGAACATAAATACGCATTTCTAATTTTCCGTTTTTTCGCAAACAGTGGGCGTACCGTACACACGATAGATCAGACCGTAGCAATTACAATAAAAAGGAAGCGAAAAAAGCCAATAAATTAACTGAACAAAAAACGGCTCCGCAATTTAGAAAAAAGCATTAGAGCTTGTATCCCCATACTCACAGCCGTGAAGTTACATGAATAAAAACGGATTGGAGTTCACTCGAATGCAACGAACTATGTTTGAACTCCAATTCCAGGGAACAAAGATTGTGACATGCCAGCCTACATTCACACGCATATATGTTATCACTAGTCAAACAAACAAAATGGTGGGATATTTCACACACAAAAAATACACACACTAAATACGGCATAAACACGCACATAAAACTCAATGAAAACCTAAACCCACTAACACATACAGAACAGACGCCATAAACAGCACGCGGCTACAAAATTGAAAGATTAAAAACACATACTGAAAATGAATGCGTAATTACTCACACGAACTTGCACTAAAACAGAAACCATCAAACACAAACACGGGCAAAAAGCTGCCTTTGTTGCGAGGTAGCGCTCCCTCCCGCCCCGCTCACCTCGCTGGGAGTGTTGTCCATAAGCAGCGAGCCCCGACACTAGAATTGAGAGCTGGAGCAGGAAGCTCGTCGCCAGAGTTTGTAACTGAATAGTGACAATGTGTGGAATAAACCGAAATGTTTTGGCAGAAAGCTCTCCGACTGAGTGATATCCGTGGCCAGAAACCCCAGTCGAGGGGATTAATCCCGACACCTTAACTTGGAGTTTGCTTGTTTTACAAACTATAAATGCACATAAAGCCACTCACACGAAACAGACTTCAAATATAAAACAACAAACATAAATATAAAAAATCCTGTACAACACACAAATTAAGCGCATACAAGCATTCACATGCGCACGCACACAGACACACGTATTAAACATTTCAAACACAAACTGCGTTCAATTTCTGACATATAAGCATTCAGTAAAAACAGTCCTTGTTCCCTGGAATTGGAGTTCAAATTACAGTTCGTTGCGTTCGAGTGAACTCCAATCCGTTTTTATTTGTGTAACTTCACAGCTGTGAGTGTTGGGATACAAGCTCTAATGGTTTTTATCTAAATAGCAAAAGCGTTTTTTGTTCAGTTATTTTATACAGTACACTGGTGAACAAAAACAGTTGATAGACAGTTTTGTTTAACTGTTAAAGCCTAACGAACGGGACACATTAGGAAATCACGAAACTTATTAAACATTAATCAATTTACGGTGTCATTTTTTTCAGTTGTGGAAGTCCATTTTACGTTATTAACACTGGCGATATAGTAATGGTCGACCTAGGATCTCTGTGTTAAACTTTCAACTTTGAGAACTTATAACTCCGTCAAAAGTAAACATCTTTAAACCAAATTTGGTATCCAGCCTTGACTAGTCAGGCCTGTCTGCAGTCCAAAAATTGTGAAATTCGGGTGAACCAAACCCGAGATACAGAGAGGGGCCAAATAGACAACTTCTTGTTCTTGGTCTTGTTCTTGGTCTTGGTCTTGTTCTGGGGATGTACCTTTCGTCTGTCCTCTCTACAGGTCAAACCATTTGTCCTATGAAGCTAGTTTTTAGCTCATTTTACGGGTATTGCTCTGTAGATGTGCCCTTTCCATCAGGCATTTTCTAATTGGTCAAGTGGTTCAGGGGTTATGGAGCTCTAAACGACCAGATTGATTGTTTTACATTGTTTTAAACATTGTTATTATGCAACAATGCCAATTAGCAAACGCCAGCTACAAGACTAAAGATTAAAGGATTTGTTTCTATTATTAAGTGTTAGTAAGAGTCAGCCTACGGTCTCTGTGTTAAACTCTCTATTTTGATCGTCAATTGCACTGTTTTACAGTTTAGCTGCAATTCTAAAAGTAACACGAATTAATAAACAAAAATGGAACGTTAAATGTTTAGAGTAAGGGTCTAAAAGTCAAAACCTAGAAGGAACACGGACAAGGTTTGACAGTAAGGGTCTACGTGTAAAATTTTGTAAGAGGCTGGTAAGCATTAGACCCTTACTACCCGGTGGTCAGAAATAAATACAATTTTACGATAAACTGGAAATCCTCCTACAATGACCCATGTGATGATCTAGTGGTAGTATGGTATACGTTTGCTGCTTTGCTTTATGTTGAAAATTATTTTTCGATTTTAGTAACATGGCAGGGTATTCGCAGCAGAGAGCATTACTCGTTATCCTCTACCGTAAATCTACGAAATTTAATAAAAAAATTCTAAAGCATCAAAAGACACAAAATGCCAAACTTCACAAGAAAATTATGTTCTTAAAGTTCCATAACAATATTCTAAGAACAAAGAAAACCTGCTACAACCGTTCATACACACGTTCTGTCCGAATAGACTAGAACTAATCAACCACCGGGTAGTAAGGGTCTAATGCTTACCAGCCTCTTACAAAATTTTACACGTAGACCCTTACTGTCAAACCTTGTCCGTGTTCCTTCTAGGTTTTGACTTTTAGACCCTTACTCTAAACATTTAACGTTTTGTTTTTGTTTTTGTTTTTGTTTTTGTTTTGTTTTAGTGAATATGATTAGTGTTTTTGGACTTATGTGACATCCTGTCACTATATTAATCTAGACACACGCTAGTGTGTCGCGCCAAGTTAGGCAAGAATCATCACAACAAACATCACATCAGTTCAATTGTCGAGGTTGTAAACCATTGTAGCGCGGCGCCATAGCGTCAGCGTCGTATATCTTGAAGCATAGTTGGGCACATTTCAGGTACTAGGGGGAAAAATAATCATACGGTACAAAAGCTTAAATTGTGTTGAAATCAAGAGCAATGACCCACCTGACAAAAATAAACTCGTGTAGGAATGCCAGCTAAGCTGCTTTCAGTGTAAAATCTGACCCTCAATAATGTTGTAAATGTGTTAACTAGCTAGCTAGCTAGCTAATTCGCTTATCCCCATGTTAAATCCCATAGAGTGATTATTATCGATACCGAGATAACGGAGAGGCTTCCAGGTATGAAATTGGACGAATGGATGCAGTACAATACGAACTGCATACCTTTTATGGTTTGTAGCCTGGGGGCGTAATGGGGATGGCGTGGAAGTACAAAAATATTGTTATAACCATTGTTAGCATTGTCGGCATCGTCTCTCGTTGGACGGTGAAAGTTCGGACAATGACAACGTGGATACTGACGTACGTGCCTAGACACACACTAGTGCATCACGATAAATCTAAACAACGTTGCAAAGAAATTGTATTCACGTCCAATTCACGAAAAATAAATCAACTGTAAAAACCAAAAAAAATTAACAAAGCCAACAACTGGTAAAGAGGCCACTAAGTTGAGAGTGGTTCGACCCTTCAAAGGAGTGATATCAACACACCAAAACATTCGCCAACTTAATCGCACCGAATAAGTGCGATTAAGTATTCGGACGTTATATGAAAATTTGAACATTGCTACCGAAAGTAGCAATGTTCTAGTTTTCATTTAACCTTCGAACTATTAAGCGGTGCGATTAACTTGGCGAATGTTTTGGTGTGTTGATATCACTCCTTTGAAGGGCCGAACCATTTGGAACTTGGCGGCCCCTTTTACCAGGTTTGGTTTTTGATATGATTGCATTTATTTTGATGATGGCGCAACGTATGTGTGATGCTTTGCTGTTTTCTTAAAGGCAATCAAATATTGGCATCCCTAAAAACATTAAAAATTAAAAATGACGAAAGTAACGGGCAGATTGCGCGAGCTCAATTTAATAAACTGGTTAAGGATTTTAAGGTAAAAAAAAAAGTACCGTTCATTCCCTTCATTTGTTAGCAGCTCTGAAACTGGCTGGTGCTGTTTACCCTCAACCTCCTTTACTGAAAATTACTGTGTGGTATAGCCTATAGCCTACGAGAAATGTCCTTTAATAACAGATGTACTCTGCTTATCAATCTATTTCATAAACTCGGGTGGATACAGCCATTTTCCAATTTTATTAGCAGGTTTATGCACTTTTAATACCTCTGTTGCTTTAAAGTTACGACTTTCAGATTTTATGTAAACTCATTAAAAAGTTTTATTATTAAAGGGCCATGAGACTTAAAGTAGAAAAATAATCGTTCTATGTCAGGTGCAGCATATCGTCTTCACTGAATAAGTAATGATGTTACACAACTGGATAAAAACAAATAATTAACATATAGGAAAAAGTACCCAGAAAACGTCTAAGACTAAGATCCATCACGAAAAAAGGAAGTAAATAGTTTTTACACGTTTGTTAAAAACAAAACATGAAGCAAAAATAAAGAAAAGTTAAATAAATTCCTGAACACCATTTAGCAGACAGAAAATAGACCTGGAAAATCTATTACGACAAGAATCCTATACTTAAATAAATAATAAATAAACTTGATTAAACCAATTATAGTGAGAGTGGATTAGTTTTCCCTTGCGAATGCAGCGATCGATATGGCTACTAATTGTCTAACACATGTGAATAATTATTCTCCTAAGAATACAATCCTGACACCCAAATGATTTCTTGGCCGCGGTTCCACGACGCGTATGCAACCGTAAAACCAGTGTTCGCTTGCATTTCTAGTTTTTTGCCTCAATCCCCCCCCCCCCCCACCCTATACATGTTTTGATCAACTGCGTTGGATGGCATGGCGGCGCACACCTCTCAATTAAAGACGAGCCCACTACGATTCTTCAATCGGTTTCATTTTAATAAAAATAATAATAAAAATAATAAAAATATTCAGCACCGTTTGGCAGTTTTACGATACGGGAAGCCTCCAAACCGTTTAGTCTCGGCGTCTCGAACATTTCATTTATCCAACTGCGATTGCCACGTTGCACGACTGATAAGGATGAAATATCTAGATAGCACATTCATTGCCAAAAAGTAGTTTTATGAATTTGCGCCCCCTCCCTCCCTTCCCCTGACAACAAAAAAAAACAAATGTCATACAATAGAAGTTGCTTTAAATATTTCTCCTTCCCCCACCCTCCCGTAAAAAGTACTACGCAGTAAAGTCATGAAAGATTGTCCAAACAAGGAGCCCAAGCCTACGTTGATTTCGCGCATGCCGGCATTAGACTATATAACTTTGTTATCCAGTTCGTACTACGAGATCAGTGCCTACGTCAGTGGTCTGTAGAATAAAATTGATCAAGTTGCCAGTCATTGGTCGGTTGGTGGTGACGTCCGCCGCTGACGAAGGCTACATAGTTTCCAGTCATTGGTCGTGGATGGATGACGTCAGTCGGCCGAAGAAGAAAAAAACGCCATTCGTTTGCAACAGACAAAAATCTTTGATTATTTCTAGTGTACGATTTCCCCGGCGGAATCGATCCATTTTCGAACTTAGACCTAGAAATGTGCCATAGAATGTGTGTGCAAAATTTTTCAGACATCCGATAATTCGTTAAAACGCTACAATGCGAACACACAGACACCCAGACAGACAAACAGACAGACACCCAGACACCCAGACAGACAGACAAACCGTTCGCATAAGAGTCTAATCGACTCTAATAACCCATGGAATCCCGAGCCACACCAAGGAGTTCACACACCAAATTGTCTGGTACAACCACCATGTTGAAATCCAACTCGAAAAAGGGCCATCATTTGAGGGACCTGGAGCCACTTACCATAAAATATCTGGGGTAAAACTCATGAATATTCAGCCTCGGTCACATCCATTCACCCACCAATTCATGCATCCAAAATTACAAAACCGACTAAACATCAAGTGGCAGGCAACCCTCCAGACAGCGAAGATAAATAATTGTAAAGATCAGAGGTTACCACATTGGAAGATTTGAACGCAAGTGGCAACAAACCATGCGATGCAGAAGTAATGAAGTAGTGATATAGCAGTAAGCGTGATGTAGAAGTCGACGTTCAAGCACAAAACACCGGTGATTGGACTGATTTAAAAAATTTGCAACAACATTTACAAGGTCGTGTGTTTATTTGATATTAGAGTAAATTTCGCTAACGATAGTACATTTCAAGGTAATAACCAAAAATAATAACCAATTAGAACAGAAATCCACAACGATCAAAACCAAGGCTGCATAAAAGCAACAATCTAAATGAAAACAACAAATCAGTCTGTGAAACTAGCAGTTGCCACTTTGCGTAAGAAATTTTTAAGTTAGAAAGTTTGGTGTTAACGCATTCAGGTGGCAATTTCTTCCATTCTGTAATAATAGTCCATGGTAGAGAGAGTACGAAATAGTCGATACTAGGCTGCCAAGCTCCCAGTTTCATTGCATGATTGTCCCACCCACAGTAAAAGGAACACCACGACATCGTAAGAATTTGGTGTGTCAAATGGTATGCATCAGGGAGGTGTGCTTTCCCCACTACTTTCATCAGTGGCCACAAAATCCACTACCTCTGCCATGCTGACGATCTGGCCCTCCTGTGGCCTTCTGCTAAAGGCCTTTAACTCCGCCTTAACTGCTGTGATGAAGTCAGTTTGGCCCTTGATCGTAAGTTTATCCCAACCATGTCTGTGAGTACGTTTTTTCCTGCTTACTGTCATCTTCTACATGACTTGGAACCCCTTGCTGTTATGCTCTCAGGTGAGAATCTTCAGTACATTGGGAAAGTGAAGTACCTTCGAATCTGTCCCCTTCTTGAAAGATGATGCCGATGTCCTTAACCAGCGAACGAATTTCTGTATAAGGGCAAACACCATTCGCAATGTTGATTGCAGTTGGGAAGTCGCGGCCTTGTTATACATTGAGCATGATTCAGATTTACGGTGTGGCCCTCTGGTTGAACTGTTCTGCTCGCTGTTTAAATAGCTTGAGAGTCTGCTGTAATAATGGCCTCAGGTTTATGCTTCGCCTACTTAGTTTGAGCAGTACTGCAGGAGTAGGCAGCTTTGGTGAAATTCAGTGTCAAATGACCTTTGCCTTCCTTAGCAGACTGTACACCTCTCACTACCAAATTGTGAGGGCAGTTGGCAGTGGTTTTCAAATATATACAAAAATAAAAATGAACATAAAGGGCATAAATTAAGACTAATTACATGAAAATACATGCTGCAAAGATGGAACAACGTATATGGAAAAAGAAATAAAAAAATTTACATACCTGACATTTTTAATAAACTGCCAGATATATTAAAAATGTCAGATAAACTTCTGAATTATAGTACAATAAGAGACTTAAAGATGAACTTAAAAGACGAAATAGTTCTAAAATCATTGTTTCTGTGAATTTGTAAAAGCTGTATAATGATACAATAGAAATAATTGAATTGAATTTGTTTATTGAGCTCTGGCCCTAAGCCGTACGCCCACT
>JAHWFP010166560.1:0-10723 GCA_023313725.1 Lithobius niger
TTTAGCAGTTGTTTAAATATCGTTTGCATTAATCTAATTCTCCAATCAGGTCATCGTGGCTGAGTTGTGAGAGAGCTCGGTCTGGTTGCTGGAGGTTTGCGGATCTGGTCGAACCCCTGGAAAGGGGACCTTGGCAAAGTCCCCGCCAGGACTGCCGGCCAGGGTAGCGTGAGAGGCTACCATGCTCCTTCAGCGGCTATGGGAACTATTCTGGCCAATTCTGGACAATCTTTCGGCCCCTACGATGATCGGAGGTTTCCCGGATCGAATCCCCGGGTTGGCACCTCCCTTTACCAGATATTTCTTCTCCTCTAAAAGTCTGGTAATGTTCAAAATTGAGCCGGTTCAGCCATACAAGCATTAAGTTGCTTCGGCTGACTTAAGGCTCAAAGAAATTAATTTAAAAAAAAAAAAAAAAAAAAAAAAGGTAAGTGGCTAGCAACAGTATTGCATACTTGCTAATTCTGCACGCAACGCCGCAAACCACTTGTTTCTAGCTAATACGGTTCCCGAGATATGATAATTTAAGCATCGGGGGTTGTTAATCATCCGCCATTTTGGCGAGTAGCTCTAAAAACCAAGTCGCCAACTATTGAATTGTCAATTTTCCTTACCATTCGGCGAGTGGCGACCAACATTAGTAAAGGTTGAATGAACTTATGACTTAACTTATGACTTTTATCATTTTAGGTTTGTCTTCATACAACGTAGTAGAGTTGACAAATTATGACACAACTAACGAAACTAGGTTTTAGGTGGCTGCAGCAACTAACAAGCGTTTGTATCAGCCTGATTTTTGGCAGTCCAGTAATGCAGCGTGGACTAATTCGGTAATTGGTTAATGGGGAGTCATCAATTATGTGACTGAATAATACGAGAGACTATCCTCAACCGTTAAGGTCAACTAGGAAAAATGTTTTGGCTAGTGTCACGGTTTACAGTAAGTAATAACTGAAGGTTGCATTCATCCCAGCAACATTCACTACCTTTAAAGAATCGTTAAAGACAGATAAAAAAAAGGATTTCCTATGACTTAAAGGTAGGGATGTGCGAGTAGAAAAATTTTAATTCGAGTCGAGTTTGAAACAGAAGAATCGAGTATCGAGCCGAGTTCGAGTATTTAATGGAAATATTTTGTTTGCATGTTTCCCTTTAATTTGCTAGGATAATAGGAACAAAAATGGTGCTTAGTTGACTGTGTGGGTCATGGTTTTCCAGTTTTAAGGATGTAACTTGAAAATGGTTTCAGTTATTGACTTTTAATCTGCACCACTGGAAAACTCTCGTCAAGACGATCGATTTGGTGTATTGGAATATCAAAATCGGTCAAAAATTGACGAAGTAATGGCATTTTCGCCGGACTCAAGTTTTTCGAGTATGGACGCGAGCAGCGAGCCGAGTTCGAGTACAAGTTTCATACTCGGCTCGGCTCGAATTTTTCGAGTATCGCACATCCCTACTTAAAGGTGCTGTCAAGGGCTGTACAGTTAAACCACATATAACGATGATATCTCTTACTTACAATTATTTTTTAAGCTGAAGCAATAATGCATGCACAAGTGATTGTTTATAACGATAATCCTGATGTAACAAACTTCTACGGACCATCGTAATTAATAGGTTTAACTCGTAGCACTAAAGCTACTGCATTGCAACAGCCGTAATTAATCCAACAACTCATGACTGTATTAAAACCTTGTCACATGGGAACATCTTTTGATGAGCTGGCAAAGTCGATTGAAGGGTTAACTGATTAGGTATATACGAACAACCAATCTGAGAAAAACTTACGACTTCAGTTTCATTTAGTCCAAATCGATACGGAATTTCGTCTGAACCTACAACCCGGTAGTCACAGCAAAGGGCAAGCAGACAGCCATATCCTGTAGCATTTCCCTAGAAAATATCAAGAAACAACATACAATGGGTTTTGTATTTCTTGCGGTGTGTGGCTGGATAATAAAATTCTACAGCACTAGTCTCAGCAGGCCTATTATTACAAAAGCCAACTGTCTTAACTGGGACTTGGGAGGACTTTTTTTTTTTAACATGCTGCATGCCTTAACTATGGTATTCCATGAGGACAGCCGCAACGGAGGCAACTTGTATACTTAATTAACAATACATAAATCAAATTATCTTTTTTTTTTATAATAATTTTCTTAAAACCCTCACCTTAATTGCAGCAACAGTTGCCAATCTTGTGCCATAAAGATCCAGCCACAATTGTTGTAGTGCATGATACAAATCTTTCAGTTCATTAACATTTGGCTGGTAGAAGGATGCTATAGAAAATCCTCTGGAGAACTGTCTGGGAATGGCCTACATAAAAAAATAAATGCCCAAATAATTTTTGGGCAGACAACACTAACATGTGTTCGTAAAGAGATACATTTGAGATAGATGAGTGCAAGTCACAATTTACGAATTGCCTTCATAGACGCATGAAGCTAAAGGGAATTGTTCTGTATGTATAAATTAACACTAAAATACACGAATGTATTTAAATAACAAAACTGAACTGTTGAACACCTGGTTTCGGTGCCACTGCCATCTTGGGTATTTAAGATGAACGCTACAGTGCCATTAAGATTTAATACCAAAGAAAACTGAATTTTTATTACACCAAAATAAGATTCTGACCAGGGCAAACCTTGGTTGAATGCCAGACTTCAGAAAGCAGGTTGTGCAGACAGATCACTACGTAGTCTTATAGAATGTTACTTCATTTTGGCTGGGGGGGACGGGTTTAAACTATGTGATTATTTCCAGACAACACTAATATTAAGAGTCTGTAAAAAGATGTTTTAATAATGGTTCGAAAAAATAAGCTAATATCTCGGCCTACACAACAGTACACTAAGTTGACTGGCCACAACTCGGACTACAGCGAACACCTTCACAAAGTAAAGACCTTTAAACCTTGTTCGAAATTAAAAGAACATGCATCATTGTTCAATTTTATGTAATTTTAAATTACATTTTAAGCGTACTCAGACTAGTCCAGGGACGGCGAACCTTTCTTTACATAAGTGCCAATAAAACAAAATTTAGCTTATAAAACATGCAGTGCGTGCCACATCAGTGCGACTTCTGGTCCTGCTTTTCAGATGGTAATTTTTTGGATGCGCGGTTCATATGTTCCAAGTTTCATTTCGATGCATGCTTCGCTATTGTCTTCAAGGAGGCAATTGCGTGTGATCAAATATACATATAGTGTTCACGTAGAGTTTACTTGTTCGCAATAGTAGCTGGATTCATATGTCGCTAATAATGCAAACGCCAACTTTTCCATAGCGGCAAAGTCGCAAAGAAGTTCGTTCCAACAATGAAATATACGTTGATCTGCTTTTAGTAGTATTTTCTTTTCAGCCCGTATCTGTGTTGAGGTCAGAGCTGCTTCTCTCTTGTTCCCATGCCGCATTTGATTTTGATTAGATTTTTATTTGAGTTCTAATGGGCCCACAGACCCATACACTCAAATGCTAACCTACCTTACCCTACTTAACCTTACCATAATCCTCAGCATCATGCCGCATGCCACATGCAATCAGTTCTAACAATGCCCGTTGAGTCTCGCATTCACTGAAGCCACACGTCACATCAGCATTGGACTGCTCCCATTGTTCATAATAAATTGTTTGTAGTGTTTGTGGGCCCATTGTTCGTAAACAGAAAAAGAGAATGGGAAGAAAAAAGTCAAACCTGCTGTGCTGTAACAATTTATACGTGTTATTTTGTTAAGAAAAAAAATAATTTTTCGAAAGGCTCGCGTGCTACTAGAAAAGCCCCTGCGTGCCACCTCGGGCACGCATGCCATAGGTTCGCCATCACGGGACTAGGCCATTAAGTGTGTACGTATACATGCAGTGAGCTTACTAGGAGGTGCAGAGCAGTTGGTTTCTACGACAATCGGAAGCACTACATGCGGTCCATCCCTCACACCATAAACAACTTACACTGGCCACAAAAACTGCGAGAATACTGAAACTGCAACCTTTTTCAGTTCAGTGTTCACAGTAAGAAATAGCAGTAGAGTTCAAAGCAACATGTGTTTTAAGAGTAGTAGGATGCACACCTATTTTATCCTCCTGTAGGGCGTATGCATCCAACAATCTTTTTGTTTGCAGCTTTGTTGACAGCTGTTGCACCTTGGCAATGGATACTCGGTCAGGGTGGTGATATCTCCTACGCTGGAATACCCCGACCTCAACTATAGCTTGTGTCCTACAGCCTTGGTTGCATAGAAGTTTTGTTTACTTTTCAGCACCCCCCCCCCCCCTCCACCACCACCCACATTTTAATGTTTTGTAATTTAACTGTATGGTCGTGAGGATCTGAATTAAATAAATAAATAAAAGAAAATTAAGACCAAAACAAATGACCTCTCTTTTTTTTGCAAATGTTTCACATCATTCTGCAACGAATTTGCACATCACTCCACATACTGTATTCGGGCTCTTCAGTGGCGGATCTGAGAGTTTGGGTCCACTACCGCAGAAGCTCCAAGCAAGATGGCCGGCCTATCTAGATTCCGGCGCGTGAAGTTTTCCGGCTAAGTTTTTGGTTGTGTTTTGTGATGTTATGTAGTTAGCCGCAGCGAGCGTGACAGCGCGAGCGAGGCTCGTAATTTGGAAAAAAACTGACATCATTTTCGTGCGGCGACCCAGATTTACGTTTTACACCAATGGCGATAGTACAACCATCCACATATACAGATCGATGGTGGACGAGCTTGGAGCCGCTGCGGTAGTGGTTCCGAGAGTTTTCATTTCGTGTCCTTGTAAATAAGCAATTGTGTGTGGGGGGTTATATCAGGTAACGACACGCCGTCATCTTGTATTCACCCACTGATATAAATATTGCAGTCTGGATGCGGGCTTGCGGCTGTAAACTCTAGTGACGTCAGTTGGCACCGTTCGAGACATTTGGTGGAGAGAGAGAGAGGAGAGATAAGATTGAGACAGGTGCCTTGTTGGCCCGGGCCCCTCTGCCTTGTGGGGGCCTCAGATTCGCCACTGAGGCTCTTTGAAATTGTTATGGCAGTTGTTTTGAACTTTCACTGCAATAACTTACCGATCCAAGAATAAATCCTCTGCAACTTGTTGAGGCCTCCATTTCTTTGATCACATTTGACAATTCCTTTACCATTTCTACATTAGTTACATTCTTCGGTGGCATGTTAATGTATACCTCATTCATGCCTAAAATAAAATATAGAAATAATCTAATTAGGCCAGAGGCTACTGGACTTATTAGTAGTCGGCCTACATGTATATTTCATTGTTGCTCAGGTCTGAAATGTTAACTTTTTTAAGACAGGAAGGGCTTCCCAATGATATCTTGGGGATATTTAAATGAAGGTACGTTTGCACTAACTGCACCCCCTTTGATCAGGAGATATCTGATGATCCTTTACAGTACCCTCCTTTACACTACGTTACATGGTCTTCAACATAATAGCTAGCCTAGGTGATGGGGCAGGGCGGAGCTATCGGACCCAATCCTTACTTAGCTAGTACAAGAAGCGTTTCGTTGACCAATGATGCTAAAGCAATCTACACTAGCAAAAAACAAAAACATATTACCGTTTCAACATTAAGCGTGGGATGGGAGCAAAGATGGAGAGACTACCATTTATTATCACTCTTCTTTGGGATGGAAGTACTATTACCGAAAACCTGACAACTGCAAGATGGCCCGATATTCTTGAAAATTAACGTACAAGTGAAGGTACGTTTGCACTGGTTGTTCGTACAGTAAACATTGGGATATTTGCCGTAACCGGCCGAACCGTACTTACCAGAATACGTGTAATCCACAACACTTTTCAAATATTTATATTTTGAAATAAATCTCGGATTGACCACCCCTGTCATAGGATGATAATGTGGGCTTAATCTTTGCAAACGACGAATCGCAGAAGTAAAACAATGCAATGCCATGTTGGCAAATGTCTAAATGTTGACAAATAATTCTTCTCAAAGTATTAAAAGACCTTTAAACTCAACGACTTTTCAATCACAAGAACTACCATGCCGCTGCTCCATGTGCGCAATATATTCGTGGTACGTTTTGGCGCACCATACCTGACAATGCCTACGATAACTACCAATCCAAACTCAACCATCTGGAAGCAGTTTGGTACCGTTAACACACAGAATGCCCATGAGCAAACTCCGCTCTGCCTCCAAACTGGTTGAGTTTCGTTGAGTTTGGCTTGGGGTTTTTGGAAGGCCCCGACATTCTACCATAGGTTAGAAAATTAACTGAACTGAATACGTCATCTTACAGTCTCCAAGCCAACGCACGACCTTGGCGGGGGATGCGGCTACTAATACCTCTGACAATGCTTTGCCTCCGTGCTGCCAAAAGGGATGTTTTTAAAGTCAGCGGCTTGCGAGTCGCTTGGCCGCGGGGAACGCTTTCCCATTGAAATAACAAACAGACAGCGTTTCCGCTTGCTAGCGAGTCGCAAGCCGTTGACTTTAAAAACACTGCTTTGAAGGCAAAGCATTTTCAGAGTAACTAGTAGCCGCAACTATCACCAGTGTCCCGCGTGGGCTTGAAAAAGATATTAAGATGCGATCAATCTCAATATCGGTGTAATGAGTCTCGTAATGTATTTTTGTTTCGAAATTATCTGAAACAGTATACAAACTGATGACAAATTTTCGAAAAATAGTTTGGTAGTGTTCCTCTGAATGACTGGAACAAGTTACCGGATGTTTAACCAAGGAGCTGATCCTTTGAACGGTTTTAAGGCGCGCCCGTTTGGTAACAAGTCATATGACTTTCGCCGTACGGGGTCTAAACTAAACCTCCGTGGCAAGGTTAATTAAATATGTATATTCAATTATGTATCTTAAATATGTACATTTTCCGTGGCATCCAACGTGTGCCGACCTTGGAGTGGAAGCTCCCACCCTTGCCTTGCATGTTGATTTTTTCCCCTAGGTGATCTTCGCCCTCTTCCTTGGGCGATCGGAACTACCTCAATGGGTATTGGCTTCGTCTTGCTTCGTACTTCCGCGAATACTTCCGTCTTGTTGGTTACATGAATTCAAAATGGCGATCGGACGTGCTCTTTTCGGCAATACGAGCAGTCAGAGTCAAAGTAAAAATTTAGTGGAATTTCGAGCGGGGAAAATGGATTTGAAAGGAACGACTGTGACGCCAGACAAAAGGAAAGGATTGGTTTATATTCACCAGACAGATGATTCGTTGATGCATTTTTGCTGGAAGGACAGAACGGCCGGGTCGGTTGTAGATGTAAGTTGATAGAGGATAAAGAGATACTACTTTAGATAAGAGGATCATTAACTTTGTTTTCAGTGTATTCTGGAAACGGTTGTTTTCTGCATTATCCTCGTCTAGTTTGAGTTTCGTGTTTGAGAGTCTGGGTAGACTGCTTGAATGTATAATAAAACCAGAATCAAGCACTTTTTAATTCTGGTCCTCGTGGTCGTCGCGGTAATCGCAACCGGCGTGCTGCTGGTGACTAAACAGTTTTGAACCTACCCTGGCGCAGCTATACCTTAGCACCAAATATTTACAGCTTTTTTACGTTGTTTTCGTCCATTTTTTATTTTTTATTTTTTGCTTTCGTCCATTGTTGTATTTGTACAGCCTACAACAATGGACGAAAGAAAAAAAGGACGAAACCAACGTAAAAAAAGCTGTAATACTTTTCCTGATAATGGGTACCTACTGAAAACATTGAAATTGGCCACTTTGACTTATGGGAAGGATAAGGGCTCCTAACTGACCGGGAACACCGGAAGAATAATGACTCCCGTCCGATTTTTTTTTTTTTTTTTTTTTAATGGACTAAGAATTACTTACTGAATAATGTTTTCCTCTTCCATTTTTGGGGCAAACGCACCGTTTGGCCGTGGTTTAGGTCCAAAGTTAGCATTACGGGAGGTAGGCTGTGACGCCATCTTGTTGCCGGCAGGCAGGCTCAAGGCAAAGGGCGCCGTGCAGGAAAGCATCAACTGGGCCAAAGTCCGTCAAGTGAAACGCCAAACCCCAACCAGTTCGTTACAAGTGAAACGCCAAACAGAAGCCGGTACCTATAACCTAACCTAACGACAATAACAACAAAACCAAACTAAACGACAATAACAACCCACTTATCTGAACGGTTTACTGGAAAAAGATGTCAGCTGGGAACATGGAACTCTTGTACGTCTGTCAGTGCTAGAGTAGGGCTTTCATTAATTTTTGACGGCCAAACTAAGCCTTTGCCCCAAAAATGTTATGGGAAAATGTTGTTCAGCTGATCGTTTTACATCATTCTAGCCCAACGAGAAGCTAATCGGAGAGGAGTCACTATTCTTCCGGTAAGCCACTGATCGATCTCTTGTTGGTCCAGAATGATGTAAAATGATCAGCTGAACTACATTTCCCCCGATTTCCCCATACATTTTTTGGGGCAAAGGGTTCGTTTGGCTGTCAGAAATTAATTAAAGCCGTACTCTTTGCGCTGACGGACGAGAGCCCGTTTTCTTCCGTGTTCCCAGCAGATATTTTTTCCTGTAAACAGTTTAGATAAGTGGGTTGTTATTGTCAGTTTCGTGTGGGTTTGTTGTTGTTGTCGGTTAGGTTAGGAACCGGCTTTGGCATTTCACTTGAGGTAATGAACTTGTTGGGGTTTGGCGTTTCACTTGCTGGACTTTTCGCCCAGTTTCATGCTTTTCTGCAGGTGCCGTCTGCCTCGAGCCTGCCTGCCAGCAACAAGATGACGTCACAGCCTACCTCGCGTAGTGTATCTTTGGACCTTCACCGTGCGGCCAAACGGTGCGTTTGCCCCAAAAATGGAAGATGAAAATATTATTCAGCAAGTAATTCTTAGTCCAATAAAAAAAAAAATCTGATAGCCCGTTTTCTTTCCATGTTCCGCTGATTACGAATAGCTAACCATTTTTTAATTATCTTCATGTTCTAACATCCAACGGTGTCCTCACAATTTGCGCGCCCATTACAAAAAGGAGAGCGGAACATGAGCAGAATACGGGCTCCTCCGCAAGCCAGTGCACCAGACTGCCTATGCGGAGGGGATCAAGCGAAGGCAGTAATTGACACTAGTCAGGGAGCAATTGTTACATTTTTACCCCTACTTCAGAAAATTTGATAAGTCTGGTTTTTTGATTGCAATAGCATCCTAACATGATCATCATCTAGTGTTGAATTTTACTTGTTGCCAAAATTGTCGACTGCTTATGTCTGCCATCTTGTTTTTCAAAATGGCCGCTTCCAAACACCTAAAATGCGTTATAATTTGACTCTAAATTCAGCTAGAGACTTCGTCTTTGAGTCTACGCTTACATTTTCGATGCAGAGGATCATAAAAACGATGACGTTAAGGTACTCCAAGATGGCGGACATTAAATATCAAAATGGTCGCCTCCAAATAACCTAAGTTGAAGTGCATAGTGGAGTCCCACAGGGTAGTGTGCTTGGTCCACTCCTCTTCAGAAAGAACTTCAACGGGACCTGGGTGTTCTCATTGATCGCGACTTGAAGTTCTCTGCCCTCATTCAAATGGTGACTGCAAAGGCGCCCTTGCCATAATACGGACTACTTTCCCGACCCTTACCAGAACGATATTTCTTTAACTGTACCACAGTAAAGTGCACAGTATCCTGGAATACGCAGGCCAGGCTTGGTGGGTCCCCCTCAAAGAAGACCATGACAAGTTGGAACGGATCCAGACACATGCCACGAAGCTTGTCACGGGGCTCAAGAATATCTCGTCCTCAATCCGACTTGCAGCTCTCAAGCTTCCGACACTTGAATGTTGACGAGTTAGAGGTGACCTCATCCTGACTTGCAAGGTTCTTTCGGCAAAGATCAGGCCTCATTTGACTGGTTCACACTCTCCTCTAATCCGGTGATCCGCAATCATGGAGCCAAACTGCTTTCGTGTGGTGAACACTTGGAATAACCTACCACATTATGTTATTAGTGCCGCCTCTGTTCTGCAAATCAAGCAGCACCTTGACACCGTGCTCCCAAACTTTGTCAGCCCGTATTGTTACAAGAACTGGTAATTCTGTGGCTCACTTGGTGCCAAAAGCATTTCTTGCTTCCTGCCGAGAATATTTCAATTTCAAAATACATAAAAACTAGGCTTTTGAATTCGCCTGGAGAACTCGTTTTTGAGTCTACACTTACATTTTAGATGTAAAGGATCGTGAAAAAGATGACAGACTATCCAAGATGGCGGAATTGACATCAAAATGGCCACCTCCAAACACCTAAAATACATAACTACTCGTTTAAATTCAGCTAGAGTGGGGTAGGGGAGATGTAAAGAAATTTAATTTATATCACATCTGTTAACCAATGTGCCCTTTGGTTTCAGTTAGTGTATGGGTAGGGGAGTAAAAAATCCCAGGACACAGATTTTAATGCACTCCCCTAACCCCCCCCCCCCAAAAAAAAGGGGGGGGGGGAACGTTTTTTTGACTATAAATCCTTAACCGTCAACAAATCAAAAGCATAATGTAAAGCAAAAACGTTCAGCATATAATTCTGGACAGGAAAAGTGGTATTATACATCTTTTACATTAGCAACCCTTGAACCCCAAAATCTTGTAGGTTATCACCCTTAATTTACGCATAAGCTTTTTTTTTTTTAATTGGTCGGTAAACCTGGAGATTAACATTTTTACCCATTCGCCAGTGGCTAGTAAGTCCAGTTCAGTTACTCGCCAAC
>JAHWFP010166563.1:0-20665 GCA_023313725.1 Lithobius niger
CATCGAAAAAATGGCTAAGTCCCACATATGGTCAAACGGTCGGGGCTCAAAAACTGGTCGTGTAAACTTGATGAAACTCGGTGTGCGGGTAGCCCTCGTCCGTACGCACATTTTAAGCCCAACCACAAGTCCGTGAGACCTCTGTGAGCCGAGCTATTCGAAGAAAACCCCGTCAGGACGGATGTTAACCGTCACCATTTGGACTTCAGAAAAAAAGCCAGCCCTGGTATTCCAGGGACTGGCGTTGTTGGGAGAACAGTCAGTCTGATGCTGACAAATCCCCCAGTACGAAGTTGCCTGTTGGGACTTAGTCTCTGGCAGCATGGAACGGATGTTAACCGTCACCATTTGAACTTCAAAAAAATGGCTAAGTCCCACTAACCTAACCTAACCTCACCTAACCACAGGTATGCTGTTTCTCCATAACCACTCGTGTTTTCGGTATGAAACTTGGTAGCCAGGGGTATTTCGTCCTAATAAAGCGATCTAGCCTATCCCCAGGGTCGTAGCTCGTTTCCTTCGTCCGCTATTGACGGTCGAAGTATTTAGGCCTATATAGGCCTATATAGGCCTACACTCAAAGCCGGTTTATTTAATAGCGCTCCTTCTACTAGGGCTGTGGGTCTGAATTTTTTTGGACGTCCTGGGGGTATGGCCAGCTAGGCGCCCACCGAGTTTGAAGGGTTTAGGACGAATGGTTTGCCGATGGCGAACTTGAAGGTCTGTGTAGGTGTTGAAGAAGTTTGCTGCAATAGCCTGCGGGACGTCTTCCCGCAACTTGGGTGCTGGTGTCCCTTGCACCGGGGAAGTGCATGGTTGAAAGCCAGACGGCTAGATTGACGGCCCCAGAAGATGGTGACCCCAGAGGCAACAGCACGCGGGATGACGGACACGTGTTCCCGCAACTTGTCTGCTTGCATCCCATGGCTAAAGACCGGTGTACTTTGCACCAAGGACGTGCGGGGTTGAAGCCAGACGGATAAGAAAATAGCGTCATAAAGCAGCGGAAATGATAATACGTCACGAAAGTAGGGATGGCACGACACAAAAAAATTTTTTCCCCGATAAAACTTTTAGAATTATCGCGATAATCAAAAATATCTCGACAAAGCATTTGAGGCTGGAATAACCAATTTAATTTTGTTTATACTTACTTGAGTCTTCTTCTTCCTGAGTTCAATGATCTTATTATGTAGATCATGACTTAAAGATGTATTTCTCCCAGCGCCTTTTTTCTCGATCCTCCACATCAAGTACGGCCTAAAGTTCTTTTGACTTACCGTTAGTCAATCCCTAGCTAAAATCCGTTTTAAAATGTGGCGTCTAGGAGATCATCTGTTATTGGGGACTATATTTATTACCATCCAGCGATTAAAGGATCCTTTGCGCACTTACAATAACCTTGATTTTGCATCTGTGTGTGTGTGTGCATGTATTAATTTTTAATCGTTTGCTAATAATTACCATGAGATCAAAAATGCATAAAGGACTACGCGGTAAAAATTAAAATTATTTATGCCAATGGATCACTGAAGAAAAATTATAAGATACTTGCCTAAAAAATTATAAAGTGACATGTTAAAATACGAAATCATTCCTGTTTCCGCCGACCCAATTTTTGCATTCATGCTGTTCCGTTCACTATCTTAGTTGGCCTTAGTTAGCCTTGTAACGGACGATGATAACATGCCTAGGTGGCTATTTTGAGACGGAGGAGTGTACCTTTAAAGCACATAAGGATTTTATTTGTCAGGTTGGGAACGAAATGCAGAAATCAACGAGACGTATCTGTTTTAGTCTGCTGTACAGCCGTATACCGGCTGAGAAGACTATTGCAACGACTTTTTCCGTCCGTCCGTCGCTTTTTTCAACTTCGCAACGGTGCCAGATATAGACGACCATTGTTTACAACGTTAGATTCAGTGTGAGAAGTTAGTTAAATAACATGATAAATTAAAACATCGTTATTCCTTATAGCTAATAGACGTCTTCGCCTTCTTGTAAATTAAATAATATTTGATCGTCGTATTAAAATCCTAAATTAAAATCCTCAATAAAAACAAATGAATTTTAGCTTCGTTTACAATAGTCTCGTCGCATTGTTGCAAGAATGAATAAGCTGACCGTCGAACCAAATTCTCCATTAGGCCTATCTGCTACTTACGAAATTAAAACTGCATTACAAAAATTGGACCTAAAAAAAATTAAAAATTAGGCCTAAAATCACGTTACCACGGCAACGTCAAGTTGCTACGAGTCGCTGTTGGCTTTCTCAACAGCGTCTCTTCACTTCCCTGCGACCACTGATCTATACAGGCTACGTTGTGCATTACGTTGTATCACTGTAACTGTGTGTATGAAGGCGCACCGTGTTGCAAAAATGATTAAGCTTGCTATACAATCCAAATCTCCGTTAGCTGCTACGTACGAAATTAAAACTGCTGGCTAAAATTAAGCTTAAAAGCTAACAATTACGCCTAAAATGTAAAACAGGCCTAAAAGCTAACACATTTTTACCGGCAAGTGTGATGGTTTCTGCTTTTAGATTAATATAATAGAGATAGATGTTGTAGTAAGTTCCAGAGGTGTTCGCCTCAACATTGGAAGTGGGCAGAAGACCGGTGCGACTAGGCAGTCGCTGTAGCCGCTTGTTTCAAATTCGCAACGATACCAGATATTGACGAACACTGTTTACAACGTTAGATTCAGTGTCAAAAGTTAGTTAAATAACATGGCAAATTAAAACATCGTTACTTCCTTATAGCTAATAGACTTCTTCGCCGTAACTAAATTAAATGCAATAACATTTAATCGTCGAATTGAAATCCTAAGGATAACACTGCAGCCGTAAAAACAAAAGCATTGTACCTTCGTTTAAAAATAGTATCGTCGCATTGTTGCATGAATGAATAGGCTTACTGTCGAACCAGATTCTCCGTCAGGCCTATTGGCTACTAACGAAATTAAAACTAGTTAACAAAAATTAGGCCTAAAAAATGAAAATAGGCCTAAAATCACGTTACCACGGCAACGTCAAGTTGCTACGAGTCGCTATTGGCTCCATTAACAGCGTCTCTCCCGTCACTTCCCTACTACCACTGATTTATATAGGCTACGTTGTGCATTACGTTTAACACTGGAACTGTGTGTCCGAAAGCGCACCGTGTTGCAAAAATTAGTAGTCGTACTGTACAAATCAAATCTCCGTTAGCTGCTACTTACGAAATTAAAGCTCCAGGTAAGAATTAGACCTAAAAGTTGACAAATACGCCTAAAATCATATTTGTCATTTAAAATAGGCTTAAAAGCTAACACAATTTTACCTGTCAGTTCTGTTGGTTACTGCTTTTAGATTATATAATAGAGATAGCTGTTGCAATGCGTGATAGAGAGGTGTGCCTGACTATTGGTAGTGACAGAACTGTACAGAAGGCCGGATGCGACTAGGTAGTCGCTTTAGCCGTTTGTTTATTTATGTATTTTATTTTTTGTGTATGCTCTTTTCAACATCGATGTTTTGATGGTTTTTATTAATCTACGTCATCTCTCTCTCTGGTTCATAGATTACCTGCTGGCCAGGCAATGATTACAGTATATATGCACCATAACCGTAGTATGTGGATATTTTTTTAATACATTTTAGGCTATAGAATGGGTGTTTGTATTGAAATCCATTGGGCAAAATTTGAATCTTCTATCACCGGACACAAAATCCCTTCGAATCGACATGTATAATGCCACTGAATCACAGAACGTATCAAAAATGCGTGTGCCCAAAGTCACCGTGCCTTTTGATATCTTCATTCCAATGAGAGAAAAGGAATCGAAGGAGACGGCTCCAACACGTAAGTCAACTGTAAGAAACAAGAGATACACAAACCCAGCATGGCGTATCGAAACTGCAGTTAATACCAGTGTACAGTGAAAATAACGTCATGTGAATTTTCTTTTTCGTCGTGATGGCCCGCATACTGATTTTCACTGCATTCACCGAACGCTATGACGGGTGTTTGTTTGTTTATCTTCTTACTGTAATTTCATTCTCTTCAAAGCGCAGGGAGCTTGACTGGACGGATGTAAATGTAGTAAACCAACGATAGAGAAAGGTTGAAAGTTATTTACAGCAGATTCATTGCTTATTTATATCTTAATGGTCAGTAATTTCGATAGTTGCACTCGCCTGCCACGACACAAATCCCCCGTTTTAAACTAATGTGATGTGGGTGAATAGTGGTGAATTGTTTGGGGCATGATGTAACTTAGGTGTAGATAATTGGGGAAAATTGGGGAATAATTTCTAGTGAATAATCAAAGTAAACAACTTACGATGGCTGCAGTCAGATTGGAATGAAGGAGGACTTGGAACTACATTGTTACCTAACAGATAAGCTATTACAATTGTCGGCTAGGCAATGCACGAGTTTGCATTGTTGTTGCAAAATAATTGGAATACATATTATCTTCTTCATCCTACTCCACAAACTTTCCTGCTTCTACACTTCTCTGGTAACCCTTCTTACTATTTTTTTTTGTGGGCAGGCTGCGACTGGAGAATTGGTATAAAATTGGAATATATATTGTTGTTGCAAGATAATACATTTGTTTGACATGCTTGGAAAGAGGGGAGATTGAGAGATAGGTCTCACTCGTAAGGCCAATTGTGGTATAGTTGCAGTTAGCAGCAGTATGAAATCGTCCAACATTTGACGAATGTACGGGCGAAAGCTGAGACCAATCTCTATAAAGTCTGAAGAGGTTTGAATAAAAACGAGAGGCGTATTGAAGGCTGTAACGAACCGATCTTACCGAACCAATGTCCCCAAGTCAGCGCTTGATCGGTGAAAAATGGGTAGATGTTGTAGGGCCGTTTCCCATGCCTGATAATTTGAAGAAGTCCCAAAGATACTTGTAAAGGGTTTTATTCATAGTTCACTCGAGTATTAAAGATGATATTTAGCACTGATTAGGCCTTAGCCAGGGCATTGCTTCAGGCAGAGGTGGGAGGCAGATGTGGCTGGACTGCTATCCAGTCACGAATTGATTAGCTTTAGCATTGGATCCTGCTTTGTAACAGGAGCTATTACCACAAAACAACAATAGACGCACTACAAACAGTTGTACTTCGTATGAGCATTATCACCATTGCCTTCTGCCTACAGGGTTATTGCAATTTTAAAGAATGCGCAGCACACTTGCTTACAGAATGTAGTGCACCTTAACTCCTTAGCACGCCTGAATAGTCTAGTCAGCAATATTAAGTCACATCACTACAGTACAATTGTCATTCTGTAACCGTGTGGAGTTTAGCAGTTGGGGTAATAGATCCATTACTTACGGGGAATCTTACAAGCACTAACTATACCAGGTCTAACTAAACTTGTCACTACAATGCACACTGGTTAAAGCTGGGAACATTGTCGGCCACTTTTGGGACACCAAAAACCAATTTCTGATTATTCAGTGTTAGTGTCAAAAGTAGAAACATGGTATTTGGTGGATTTAAAACCCAACTGATTGTGTTTATAGTATTAACATTTCAAAAATTTTGAAAAATTTGTATAAGTTATCTGTTAGCCAAAAAGATGCCGCTTGAATTTTCCTCTAAAATACCGACGAACACATGGTTTTATCTTGGCTGGGCCCAAATTCGAGTTTTAGAAGCTACTTACAGCAAATAAATATAAGAAATCACAAGGTAAAGGGTAAATGAAGCTAGCAGTCTGCATTAAAGATTGGCCTTGTGAGGACACACAATACACTAGTCTGAGAAAGAGAGAAAAGACAACTGCCCCGACTGGGACTCGAACCCAGGACATCCGTTTACTAGCTGGGCCCCGGTAGCGCAGTGGTAGAGCGCTACCGGGAATCATTCTTTCTTTCTCATACTAGTTTATTGTGTATCCTAACAAGGCCAGTCTTTAATGCAGACTGCTTACTTCATTTACTTACAGCACCGTATTGGTTTTGGATAGGTCTATTTTTTCGTGGTTTTCAATTACGATCATTTACCAATGCCGAGAATATCGGTTGATTACTGTTGCTAGTTAATCTACATTTTCGAGTTAATTCTTGGGTCAAACAAGGAAAAATTGAAGAAATTGGCTGTAAAATTAATTTTTAGTGAGTTGTGCACAATATTATAGATTGCTAAATTATTGGATGTAGCTCTTTTTCTTGATTTTTGTTTTTATTTAACTTCTAACTTCATATTCTTGTTGATTTGATTAAATTTCAGTTTTGTTATTTCATATTTCCTCAGAAAACTTCACCCAACCAAAGATGAAGTGGTACGAGCACATGTCTTACCACCAGATCAATGTAACAAAACCAGGCTCTGCGATGCTCATTGATATCCAGCCTGATAGTATGGATGCCGATCTTTTGTTATATGTGAGATACAAAAAGAAGCCAGTCCTAGATCATTACGATCACTTTTATAAACTCTATAAAATGAATACTACAAATGGTAAGCCTTTATTTTCTATCGAGAAGCTATCATATGCAAATCAAGTTAAATCCATTATTAATAAAATTTGAACTGGTTTTGTGTTGGTTACCACTAACGGTACTTCTCTTCACTTACAGACACTGCACTTGAGCCGTAGAAATTTGTTTCAGTAATACCAAGTTACTTGCATTGTTCTTTCGCAAGAAAATCAAGCTAAATCCAATTTAAATTAATATTTTCTGGGTTTTTAATTGATGAATTGAATATTCATTCTCCAGCAAATACTGGTTTTGTCTAATACTCCGACTGAAGAAGGTTATTACCAGAGCTGTAGCTACCCCCATTGGTGCCCAAGGTGAATCAACTGAGCGGCACCCAACCCTCCCCAACTGACTTTCAAGATAATAAAAAACAATTTCACGAACGTGATATTGAGGCTAACATAACTTAAATTGCTAACTATTATATAAGATGAAATTATCCATCTTGTGTGTCACGTCATCCGTTTAAAATATTGTTCTCCACCACCACCCAGTATTCACTTCCAAGGTTATACGGTACCAAAGAAAGAAGTCAACATTACCTTATTCAATTAGGTGGATGGACGGCTGGGCTAGACTAACCTTCGGAGTTTGGATTGAGGAAGCTTGCGTACTGGTCGGTTCATATTACCTCAAAATCATTAGACCAATATTGGAATATGGCGTACCTTTTTGGGAACCGCTGCATTTAAAGGATAAAAAAATCGATCGCAAACGTGCAAAGGAAAATCACCAAGCTTATCACGGGAAAGACTCATGTGAGTTACCAAAGGAGGCTGGCAATTTTAGAATTACCCTCCCTCACTTGGCATTGCCAGAGAGGGTGCCTCTACTCGTGTACAAAATTATTACCAGTATTGACATCAATATACGTAACTCACTTAATGTGTCCCCCATTTTCTACCAGAGGACCCTCAACACAAATTGCGTTTGCCTCGTTATCGGCTTAATTCTTCCTTGAATTCCATTGCCTGTAGAAATGTTGGAATAGGCTACCGGACCATGTAACTTGGTCCCCTTTGGCTAATGTCTTTAAAAATCGTTTGGATATGCATGTCTCCGATGAGTTAAGGTATTATTATGATTAGGTCTTCAGAATTCCCAAATACTGGCTATTTTGTGCATGTTTACCCTTCGACCGTTTGTTTGATGTAAATGAACTTTTCTATCTTTATATATTGTTATCTCTATGCTTCGGCTGTACTTTATTCATTTGTTGTGTAAGTTTGCCGCCTTCCTTTTAGGAAACTTGCAACTTAACGTTGTTATTAAATTAAATTTAAAACTAAGTCTGCTGATCACTTAGTCGAGCTCAGATAGGACGGTCAATAGCCCCAGAGACATAGAAATGGCTTGGTAGCTGGTTGAATACACTGCAGATTCGATTCTGGCTAGAACGTACGTGCATGACCAAGTCTCCAGCAAACTGTGACTTGAGAGACTTAAAGCTTTAAGAAGCAAGTACAGTGAAATTTCCTCTATATAACCTTTTTTCTCTCTTTAATTTGAATGCAACGCAATCCGTTAAAAGTATATTTGTGATGTACACCCACATCCACGGTTACATGGTTGGCTGGAATTCGGATTGGGACCCTAGCCGACGCCTTACTCACCATACCCTTCCCACGGCCCTGGTTATTATTACTAGTGCTAACTGTCACTTGGGGATTTAGGGATTTGTGATGCTGCTATGTGACCGGTCATTATTTATTGCCGGAGTCAGGTCCCGTCAAGAGGGGGGGAGGGCGTCAAAAACACACTGACCCTGACCAAACTGGAAGAAAACGTCATTCTTGGACCTCAGCAGTCAGTAATTCAAAAAAACGCCTCAGCTCGTGCAACCCCCATGATCTGAGTGTTTACAATGATACAAAGCTATTGGTACGAATACTGGAAGTGTCGTTTTTTTTACAAAGAACATTGTAAAACACCCGTCTGGCTTCTGTCTTTCAGGTCCTGCCTATGTTACAAATGTGGGCATACAAGCAAACTGTGTGTTCATCATACTTACTGTATGAATATCGACAAGAGATGGGTGTCGGAAACATTTTATATGTAATTTTTAACCCAACGTCTGTTTACATTAAAAACGAGACACGTTTCCTGAGATACGTTTCCTTACAACTAATGGTAGCTATCGGTGTGGAGAGCTACTTACCTAATTTGGCTATGGCACTAATCTTGGCTTACAGGAAATCATCTGCAGACAGTCACAATAGGTATACGAAAAGCATTTTTTGGAGGGGGGGGGGGTCACATTATTTTTACACCTTGAGTGGGGGAGGGTCAAGATTTTTTCAGGGTCTCGAAGGGGGGGATCATCGAAAATGTGGTGGTCACATTTTTGTTTCTTCTGGCCCTGGCCTCCCTCTCCCACCCCCCACGACCATAAATAATGACCGGTCCCTAAGGGCAAAAGGTACTCCGTACAATGGTGTTATAACTGTGTTAATTTTAAACCGTAAGCCTTAGAAACATTTATTTAATCCTAAATCTTCGGTATGATATTGTGCAACACAAATCTGTTATATGTCATGATGGGGCAATGCTTTTGCATGGTTAGCACGGCTATATGTTATGCCAGGGGTAGATCCGTACCTCAGCCACCCCAGCCATTTTCGGGAAGAGAAGGGCTGTGTGATGCCTCATGCATTTGTCGATTGTGGCATGCATAAGATCCTAAGGATTTCCGTTTGGAATTATCTGACGAAATTGTCCTTTATTTTGCTAGAACAATGGAAAGAGCCGCGAGTGCATCACACGTCCATAGTCCTCTTTCTTGGTTAAGACTCTCAATTCAATTAATTGGAATTTTTCAGTACGTAGAAAAGAGAAAATTCACCTTGTACTGAATGTTAGCTCCAGTAATGTGAAATGCTGTATTTTACTTTATTTTCCTGTGCTATTGCATTATCCTTGCCGTTCATGATATGTAGTAAGATTTCAAATGCAGTAGTTCTTAGACATAACAGTGTCATTAGTTGGTGGAGCGTAGCACAGCCCATAATGGACAACAAATTGCAAAACGTTGTTTGGTTTGTTGCTTGAGTTACATTTTTGTAGTCTGGGTAGAGCCTAAACGAAATTTGATATTGCTTGAAAACCCTAAAAGAATTCCTGAGCTCGAGTTTGCCGTCTAACATTCACTATTGTAAATTTGGAATTCTGACTAGTTATGGAATTTTGTTGAAAGGTGCATCGTAACCAAGTGAAATTAAAAAAAAAAAAACGAAAAATAAAAACATTATTGCTTCCTTATAACTAAAAATCTTTTTTGACGTAATTAAACAAATAATAACATTTACCAATCGCATTTTAACCACAATAGAAAAATAGACAATAAAAAAAAAAATTCCGATAAAGACACATATTCACTTCCGTGTGAAACTATTTCTCAAAGAGCTTTCCCTTCAACATGGCGACAAAACTGCCGTTTAGACTGGCTAAGTGAATCTCACATGTACTACTTAAAATCTCGTGGGGTGATGAAGCTGTTTACGTGAAACGTAACTTTGCAGCAGGCAATATGTTTCTACCACGGTACAAATTATTAAAATGACGTCGTGTGACAGTTTGCATATTCCCCTTTACCATGGCAACACAAACTCTCAACACCATGACGCGTGATAAAACAATCTCGAACACAGTTCTGCGATGTAAATTCAGTCGGTGTTCAATACGCTGTGCTGAATTGTGGGCCCCTAACACAAAGGCTAAGGACTCCAGCAACAGTAAAACCATGACACTTACGGAAATATAAATTTATATTATTACCGCGAAATAAAAACTAACTGTGATGGCATCGACAAAGAAGAGTTCGAAAGCAAACTAAAGTACTTTAAGGTTCTAATTTTATCTTAATGTCACTTCAAACAAAGTCTAAGAACCGAATGTGCAATTTGCACCCGAAATCGGCTGACCAATTTTAATTCAAGAACATTAAATTGATCCTCGATGAGAACTTTCCAGTGTTATGGCCTAATACAAATCAATAGCAAGTGCCGTTTTTGGTTATTATTTTTTTAAACTGGAAAACCTAACCACCTTTCTCAGTATGAGCCCATTTAGTATCACAAATAAATTTTAAGAACGAATTACAAATATGCCAAAGGGCGTAATAATAAATGTAAATATAAATGTCAATCCACGCCACCTGTAATAGCCTCAAAAGGCTGTTTCCTAGTTATAAAATAGGAAGTAGGTATAATGAACTTTGACAACTGCCTCGACACACGTGATTTATACAAAATTTTTTTTTAAAAAGACAGTACTAAGGCCATTAAAACAAAAATTGGATCGCGGGCTCTCCAGTACCTATTTTTTTTATGGACAATAAAAAGAAACGATGCACCAAAAATAGCAGTTACAAATCAAAATGGTCCATAGTGAGATATTAAAATATAAAATTCCTTTTTTTTTTTGTCATATCTTACGGGCTCGTGATACGCAGAAGAATAAAATCGAAGGTGTCGGCCATTAAATTGTAAGCTTTGAAGGCCCCTAGCAAAGATGGAGCAGCGACTAGAGAAGATGGCTCATTCCTGACTTCCGGTAGTATTGTGTTTGTGAAAATGTACTGATTGGGACCGTGGTGTGATGACGTCATATTAACCAATTCTGCCAAAGTAGCCCGAAAATCCAATCAGTGTTCTTCAAGGAAGCACGTGACTAGCGGATTTGCACAAAACTTAGTTTTAAAAAATAAGATCTCCCTGTTTACTTTGCTAGCGGAAGGAAAAAAAGCACTTATTTTCGTAAAAAGCAAACTATAATAAACGGAGATTACGTTGTTTTTTGTTTAATGAATTTCCGTTTATCGAGCAAGCCAACAGTCTCATTTTATAGATGCGCTTTTCTGATGTAATAATTATGACGTCATTAACACCAGCATGGCCGTCTCCTTACTGTAGATTGCCGTCTCCTTTCCGCTGCCTCCTTCGTTTAATCGTTGGCCTGACCCGGAAGTGTGTTGGTTAAGCGAAAATTGGCATATTGGTGCTTCTTGTCCTACCTTATTATCGTTATTTTTTGGGCCCAAGCGGCAGATGTTGAGTGGAAGGAGTCAGCGTTCTTTATTTTACCCAAAACGTCAGGAAAAATAGTGCCGAAAAAATAAATAACACAAAAATTAAAATTCCGCTCGCCAGTACCGATTTCTCAAGAAAAGGGCTGAAGAACTTTCTTTTTAGAAATGGCCACTTGTGAATCGTCAATCAGTACTAGATTAAAACTGTATTTTCTTCAGGTATATTTTAACGTTTTAACCTTTTGCCAATGACGATTCACAAGATATTATTTTGAATTGAAATATTTACTGTAGAGTGAGTGGCCTTGGGGGCTCATGACTCCTTCCAGGATTTGTAATCTTACATTTTTGTACTTTTCATAAAAATTATATTCAGTTAGTAATGGCAAAGAAATAAATATAGTTAACTGAAATGCACAATGTGACGCTTATTGAGTTATCCGTAAAGGTTTCGGATTCTAAACACAGATTTTCATTCTCTAACAATGTTATGTATATTGTAATGGTGTATTGCAGCGTACTACCTTGAATTTATATTACATTAAAAAAAAACATGATGTGTAATGCGCAATGCATTGACCCCTAAGAACGGAGCGTAATGAATAATTACTTTAAAAGGGTTTAGGTGGGTTTACATATGTCTTCTTCCGGAATGTTGTCAATGATACTATTAAGCATGTTTTAATCAAGAGACAACAATAGTAATTTCTTTTATGGGTTTGTTAAATTTAGGCGACCTGCTTCATTGTTTTGTCGTTTTCACTACATTTTTTGTTCACACTATTGAATTGACTTGGTCAAGCGACGAGGTTACAACAACGACATTCGTGAAAAGTGTTCCGCTATTAAACGATATCAGTTTTTATCCTGATCATTGGATACAGTGAAAATTTTTACAGTCATGGATTTACGGGTTTCGTGAAAAGTGTTTTGTAGTTACGGGTTTGTTTGAATTTAGGCGACTCGCTCCATTATATTGTTTTCTTCACCGCATTCTCCCCAAAAGAAAGCTTCTTTAAACCACCGAAAGGAGGCATGTAATATAAAAGGGCATGGGAAAAGGAACCCATCAGATTTTTGCAATATAAAGTAGTGATATCAAACAGCCAAAAAGGAAAAATGGACCCAAAGAAAAACAATGAATAAAAGTATAGAGTGAAACTGGCTGTTGAACCCGAAAGAAGGCTTCTTTAAACCACCGAAAAGTGGCATATTATACAAAATGGCGTAGGTAAAAGAAAAATCAAGAGTAACCAAAAAGGTAAAATAAAAGCGTCAAAATAAACAAGTCAGATAGGGACCAAAGAACAAAAGTAAAAAAAAAAAAACCAACACTAAAAAACATCAAAACAAACTACAATCCCAAAACAGCCACGTTATGGAATAAGATTTATGGGTTTAAAAATTAGTGACAAAGCTCACTTCACGTAAGGTACGCAGAGACGAAAGAAGTTTTTACTATTTCACAGTTTTCACACTTCACAGGTGTAGCTCGGAACAAGTATGTAACCAACTCGTTTGTGACTCGATAAACCAATGTACAACGCAAAACAAACGTAATTGATGAATTTAATTAACTGCATGTATAGGCTACAGCGACAACGTAAAGATGTCACTAACGAAGAGACTGAATTTGAAAGGAAATGTTTTTATTCTGGGAAATACGCTACAAAATCCCATAGTTACAAAGGGAGTGCCCCACCCAACATTGGTCCTAATTGAAACAGGCAGACAAAGACATACGTGGTGTTTCGCTTTGAATTCTTGTACCAATGCAAGACAACTAATGCAAGCATTTGTCCGAAATTTTGAATTGTGTACGGGCTTGATGTGATTTGCGCCTGTGAATTGTAGAAGTACTTTAAACCCATAAAAACCTCTTTCTTGTCTGTGTACCGTATGTGCTGTGAGTTTTTTCACCAAGTTTTAAACCCATAAATATTATGCCATAAAGCAGTTGTTTTGGAATTTTAATTTAATATTTTTACTAGGACAGTCCCCCTTATTTAGCCGGTTTTAGAGAGCATTGTTGTGATTTTCCGTTATCAGTCGCCCACGCTTTCTTTAGATTTAGTTAGGTTAGTTAGGTTAGGTTGGGTTAAGAAACATAGAGGTCTATATCCCGTTTGCATGAAAATATTGTGACTAGAAAAAACATAACGTCATCATGCCTCTTTGTTGAACACACAGTTAGAATCATTACTTGCACAGAGAATTTCCCTGACAGAAATTTGCTCACTTGTTCGTGTACTAAATTCGCCCAATCACAACCGACTTACAGTGATAATCACGCAGTAGCTTTCAAAAGCTACTGCGCGATTATCACCGTAAGTCGATGTTCATTGGCTAAATTTAAAACTAAATCAGTTAGGCAATATCCTATAGCTTTCATTGGTCGACGCAGCGTAATGCAAAACCGTGCAAAACATGGCAAGCGCTTTCTGACGTTGATATGCTTTCAGTAGTCACTCGCTTCAAACGTTACACAATCGACATGCTACGACACGTTTGTTGAATTCATTTCAAATAAAAGTATGTATTTTCCTACCAAAAACAATCCGGAAGGCCTTTCTCTCGAAATACTGACTGTGTCGTTCGTTTCCGTAACCTAGCAACGCCTGCAGCCACACGTAAAATCCGGAGGCGAAGTTCGTTACCGGACTGCGTCGTTAGGCCTAACGTTAACGTAACCTAGCAACAAATTCTCAGCACCGTTTTGCAATTTATTACGCTCTACTACAGTCCGTATTTGATTGTTTTTTTTTATTTACTCTTGCAATTTTAGAAAAAAATAAAATTATGTACTGCATTTATTAATTTATTATTACGGAATTGTTTAAAGTAAAAAGTTTGGAGGTTTGCGCCAATGAAAAATTCTTCAGCGGCGGTGAACATCAATTTTATTCCTGGCGGCCGTAGTGCCAATCGGCGCGCCGATATTTGACGGCAGCGCGAGTTTTATAAAATTTTTAAATGTTGCATACGAAGTTGCATACGAGTGCTGAATACTAAAATATGACGCGAAATTCTCTAACTAAATACCCCGCGAGCTATTGGAAATTATAAATTTTTTTTCAACACTCGTGTTTTGGCCCATTAAACTCACTCGTGCTATTTATTGGCAGATAATTTCCCTCGTGCTACGCACGAAATTAATGTCTGCCTAAAGAGCACTCGTGAGTTTATAGGGGCCAAAACACTCGAGGTGAAAAAATGATCTGATAATTTCCTTAGCTCTTGGGATATTACGTATGACAATTCTGCTTGACAGACATATAAACAAATAAAAGCATTAAGCAATAGAATAAGGATTATCGAGATTCCCACTGCGGAATTCAACCAGAATAAGGATTATCGAGATTCTCATTTCGGACCTCAATAGAATAAGGATTATCGAGATTCCCACTGCGGAATTCAATGAGAATAAGGAGTGGGAATCTCGATAATCCGGCGACCCACACACAAACAAACATTACGATTTTAGTTATATAGATTTAGTATTTTTATTGTATTTTTTTGTTTTGTTTTTGTAAATTGATGAATTGATTAATGTACTTAGATACTGGTTAGATTGTAGACACATGCAGCCTGTACCACCTTGAAAGCTACTGAATTCTGAATAATATAACTTTTTTAAACGTAATATTTTACCCCAATCAAAATTGTAATATTATTTAAAGCAACTTCAAAACAGGTTTTTCTGAATACTGAAAAAGTAGCTTGTTTCCCGTTACTGTGCCTTGTTGTGTACATTAAAATACAATGTCTATCACTAATTTTATTACAGAAGTTAGATACTGTATTTCTAAGTCTAATTCTATTTCTTCGAATAACTTTAACGCTATTTTAATAACTAAATTTCGTTATTTTACAGATTCCTACAATATATTCCTTAGCACTAACGAACTGAAAGGAAACGTTGGTGCCTATTACATTGGGATAGCTCAGTTAAAGGCTGGTCAAAGTGTTCCAGAAGGATCTGATGCTAGTAAAGATATGGTGCAGAATTTCACAATTTCGTACAGGGCTAGTCTAACTACCACAGGTTGCTATTTTTATGATGACTATTACGCTGATTGGAAAGGATCCGGATGCTATGTAAGTAATGTTTGTTACCGCACATTTGCATTTTCCGACTTGAAGCGTTTTATTATAGAGCACGGCTAAAATTGTGTTCCTAAACCACAAACGCGAAAACAAAGATTGGGCTTACATAGGCAATACAGGAAAGCATGTTTTCTCCAAACCTCCAAAATTCATTATAAACATTTTAAGTGCTTAGCATACTTAAAATTTACTAGTGTCATCTTACATTATAAACCAAAGTCTCATAGCAGAAATGAAGCAACCGCAACGACGACCCCCGGAAGGGGAGCAATGAAAACGTGCGAGTGTGTCAATTCTTTGGCTTGAAGTTGAAACTGAGACGTTGTTGTCCTGAAAAGAAGTTGAAATTGGCACATTGTTGCCTCGACTAACAATTTGCTCTGCGCGGTCATCGCAAAGGCATGTCTTAAATGACGTCATGTACGAAGGACAGTTATTTTTCGCACGCTACTGGGAGTGGGGAGGGGGCCTGACCGAGGAATGCCCGTTGGTGGGGCAGTGCTTATGTTAGAGCCACTATTTGATTACGACATTCGTTGGCGGAGAGAGACGATTGACGGAAAGGCAGCACCGAGCAAATACTGGGAAACAACCACGGGTGAAACGAATCCCCGGGCGAAGCAAAAACGACGACAACCGCCAAGCTAAATCAACGACAAGAACCCCCGAAGCAGCAATGAAAATGGGCGAGAGTGTCAATTCATTAGCCAGAAGTTGAAACTGGTACGTTGTTGCCCTGAAAATTTGAAATTGGAACATTGTTGCCTCGACTATTCATTTGCTCTGTGCGGAAATATCAGCGGCAAGTCATAAATTACCTAACGCACGAAGGGCATTTACTTTTCACACGGTACGGAAGGCTTAAGCTAACGCGATGAACTGGGAGGAGGGGGGGGGGGGAGCCTCAACGGATAATCCCCTAGCTTGGGGCAGTGCCTCTGTTAACCCTGCTCTTTAGATAATGAAATAATGGGAGGGTGGGGGAGGGTGAGGGGCAATGTGTCTGTTACCATTAAGGAAAATTGGAAATTAGCCAACATCGAAAATCATACACTAGAAATAACGTAGTTCAGTAAGCCACCTTTATGCACTTACGTTTCGTCGGAGTGGCATGACTCGGATTCGAACCGGCTACCCAGTTCGCACCCAAATCGCTTGCATAGCGCCTTAAGTGCATAAAGGTGGCTTACTGAACTACGTTATTTCTAGTGTATGATTTTCGCTGTTGGGTAATTTCCAATTTTTCTTAATATTATTTCCAGCGATTTATGCCTATTTATTTCTGTCACCATTAAGCAATCATTACGCATTAACTGAGCCTACAAGGTAAGTGTTTTTGAAAGGATGGAAGGGAAAGGGGAGTATTCCAAGAAGCATAATTGCCTGTCGCATTCAACGTTTAGGCCACACCTATCAAAAAATGGAAAATCACGGGAGAAACAAAACTCCGGGCGAAGCCGGGTACTACAACATTGTCATTGAGCACTGTTGAGAGGCAGAAGTTTTGGTGATCACTGGAAGGTGGAAGGGGGGGGGGGGGGGGGGTGAGCCCCAAAGGCGCATCGATAGCGCCAAACCTCAATCACAGTGCAATGGTCCTGTTGAAGAGGACATTGAGATTACATCAATGTTCACTGCGTAGAAGGTTACTACTAATACATCACGTGTACTTGGTGAGGCAATGTGGCCTGATGGTTAACAAAATTATCTCAAAATTTACCAAAGTTCCCAGGTCCGAGCCTTACCTCAGCCAACCCTGTCATTTTTTAGAGGCCCTCATGAAGCCTTGCGCTCATGTCGATGGTTGCATGTAAAAGGTCCAACGAATTTTCAAAATTGCTAAATTTTAAAAATTTCAAAATTGTAAAATTGTCTCTTTCTTTTTCTGGTGCAATGGAGCAAACACGTAATATTACTATAGTAATTCTATGAAGAGTGAATGAATCTCATGACTCTTCCCCCTACCCCCCCCCCCCGCCCCCGAAAAGTGTTTGATCACCCATGCTTCAGTTCAGATTTTTAAAAACGGACCTGATGTAGGCAATTTTGGACAATATTTTAGTGACCTGAATATCTTAAACATTGGTTCTTACCAACATTCTCCAGTAGTGTCGATGCGGAGTCGTTATTTGGCAATGTCAGATTGGCCGTATCTCAGCAACGGTGCATCAGTAGTAATCAGGAACTATACAATACATAAGTTCCACTCCTATCTGCCAAGACAAAGCCATAAAGATAATTCTTATACATCAGTTCTAATACATCAGTTCTAATCCTATGCCAAGATAACTACTTAAACTAAATTTGGTATGCAAGTGGCCGCATCTTGGCAACAATACATCAGTTTTAACTCACCCAGACGGTGACTTAAAATGCTGGTGAAGTTCGCCGAAAAAGAAAAAGGTTGATTGTCGAAGTAAAAAAATTTCCTATGTATGCTACGAGGGTTCTAGAATTTAGCTAACTCATCTGGTTCGAAATCATTTACAGTTCTACGAAGGTAATTCTCAAATTTGGAGAAACCTTCTTCCTGTCCATGTAGGTTTTCTGTTTCACAGATGGGAGGGGTGATTGCCTAATATAGCACCACCGTCATTTAAAGATTGAACGTGACTTAACTTTGATTGCGTGTTTTTCAAAGTTGTCGTGTCCGGTATGGCCCATATATCGTCGATCATTATGTCCATGTTTTCATGTTTAGTGTCCATAGCTGCAATTTCATATTCTCGTTCAATTCATAAGATGGATACAGAGGAATTTAACTTGTAAAGTCGTTTGCCGATTACGGTGGTTCCACGTGTGGGTTTATTTGCACATCTTGTGATTTGGTCTTGAGGCGCAGTCTGCACATTTGCGGTGGGGATATCCAGTTGAGGTCTAAACTAGCCCCGGATTAGCTTAGCCTTTGGATCTAACAACCCTCGACCTGAGAGTTCGTGGACTGGAGAAAAAAGTTGGTGACATCCATGTTAGACTAAGTTTGGGTTTTGTTAGCTCTTTACTCCTTATGGTGGGGATATCCACTTGAGGTCTAACCTAGCCCCGGATTAACTTTGCCCTGGATCTAACTAAACCTCGACCTGGAGAAAAAAGTTCACGATATCCATGTTGGACTAAGTTGAGGTTTTGTTAGCTCTTTACTCCTTAGACCTTCAGGCTAAATTAGCACTCGATATACTTATGTTAAATTGTTGTTAAAGCTCAGGAATAACGCTAATCCTGGATGGATATCACCGCTTTTTACATCTCGGGGCCAACTACTCGGTATTAAGTTAGTCCTCGACCTACAGGCTAAATTTTTCTTAGCCCTCAACTTATTTCGTGATGGATATCACCATTTTTCCTCATTACCGAGCTTAACCCAAGGATTAACGTAAACCTCATCTAGATATCCCCACCGTTAGACCTTGACCGTTAGGCTAAATTAGTCCTCGATATACTTATGTTAAAATGTTGTTAAAGCTCAGGAATAACGCTAATCCTGGATGGATATCACCGCTTTCGGAGTATAAGACTGATTTAAAGACGATACTGCAGACTAACTTCAAACGCTTTAAAAGGGCCATTCCGGCAAAACTCGGCAGCGAAACGGTGAATGGTAACGACGGAAATAACATCACAAAAATACCCCAAGGGCTCCAATTCCCGGCTGTCATTGGTGCCGTTCAAGTACATTGGCTCCGACACCTGCATCAGCCAAAAGTCAGTCAATGAGACAGCGGAATGGACCGTACGCCATACGCCACAACAAACATGGCGCTGAATCTGACTTAGCATTACGACCCGATCATTATCGAAAAACGAAACCCTTTCGTTGTACGCTATCAAGGGAAAAGAATTTAATGCCATAGTGGTGTAAAGTTTATTCGTGGAAGGATATCGTTAACTAATTGCCTGGTAAGATCACATCTACGTGTGGAATAAGCGTGGGTTTACCAACGACTCGCCTTTGCATTCTTGCAGCTAGAAGCTAGAAATCACCTGAAATTCCAACATGGCTGTGGTTTTAGCTCTGCCGGCTCGGAGCGAAATCAGTCTATAACGCGGGTTCAGAAGCGACTGGAAAATTGTTTCGTGAGACGGAATTCTTTATCTCCTTGTCACAGATTATAAAACTGAAAGCATTTACCCAAACGATGTGGTAATTTGCTAATCCAGGTATCGTTCTTACCATTGCAACGACGCCTTTACCGTCGCGATTAAATTCTAGCTGCGAGAATGCAAAGACGAGTCTTTGCGTAAACGAGCCCTATCGTTTTTGTGAAAGTATGTTTCTATTATTCTAGGTCCATTCAGCAACACAATCGAAGACGCACTGCAGATGCACTCACCTGACCACATTTGCTGGAGGGCTGATGGTTGTGCCAAATACTATTGACTTTAGCTACGTTTTTGCTCATGCTAGTTTTGCAGACAACTTGACCATTTATGTGACGATCATTGTCACTCTTGTCATATTTGTCATATTCCTCATCTGGGCTAGAAGAAAAGACAACAACGACTGCATGAAGGTAGGCTCGCTGTTGCTAAGAGTTTTATTTTTCAGTTGCTCTGATTTGGGATGAGTGAAAATTTTATAGCCACTTGACGGGGCAGAAAAGATGAAGATATATGTCATACGCACCAAGGAAGTTCACAAACTGTGCTTATTCTTTAGGTATTTAACCTGTGAAGTACCAACCATACTACTGCCTTGAACTTACCACGTCGTTTTTGATTACTTGTGACCCTGTTTTCCTTTTTAATGGTTTTTGACACATACGGACCACTTGCGGTCATTATGTAAGCTTCAGCATGAACGTCCATGTAAAACGTGAAAGTTTGAAACCTTATAGTTTCCTCCAGAATTAATATAGGCCGACGAAATTCAGAATTTGGAGTCGTTTGATAACTATCGTATCAAAAACCAAAACTGGTAAAAGGGGCCGCCAAGTTCCGAATGGTTCGGCCCTTCAAAGGAGTGATATCAACACACCAAAACATTCGCCAAGTTAACCGCACTGCTTAATAGCTCGAAGGTTAAATGAAAACTAGAACATTGCT
>JAHWFP010166563.1:46972-64933 GCA_023313725.1 Lithobius niger
CTAGTTAAACAGAAACATTTACTTAAAGGCTGAAACGCGTATTTAAGTGACATTCCTAGTTAAATAGATACATTTACTTAAAGGCGGAAATGCGTATTTAAGTGACATTCCTAATTAAACAGAAACATTTACTTAAAGGCTATTTAAGTGACATTCTTAGTTAAACAGAAACAGTTACTTAAAGGCTGAAACGCGCATTTAAGTGACATTCCTAGTTAAATAGATACATTTACTTAAAGGCGGAAATGCGTATTTAAGTGACATTCCTAGTTAAACAGAAACATTTACTTATAGGCTGAAATGCGTATTTAAGTGACATTCCTAGTTAAATAGATACATTTACTTAAAGGCTGAAACGCGTATTTAAGTGACATTCCTAGTTAAATAGATACATTTACTTAAAGGCGGAAACGCGTATTTAAGTGACATTCCTAGTTAAACAGAAACAGTTACTTAAAGGCTGAAACGCGTATTTAAGTGACATTCCTAGTTAAACAGAAACATTTACTTAAAGGCTATTTAAGTGACATTCTTAGTTAAACAGAAACAGTTACTTAAAGGCTGAAACGCGTATTTAAGTGACATTCCTAGGTAAATAGATACATTTACTTAAAGGCGGAAATGCGTATTTAAGTGACATTCCTAGCTAACAGAAACATTTACTTAAAGGCTGAAACGTGTATTTAAGTGACACTCGTAGTTAAACAGAAACAGTTACTTAAAGGCTGAAACGCGTATTTAAGTGACATTCCTAGTTAAATAGAAACATTTACTTAAAGGCGGAAATGCGTGTTTAAATGACATTCCTAGTTAACAGAAACATTTACTTAAAGGCTGAAACGCGTATTTAAGTGACAGCTTTCACTGCCCGTTCCTGCCCTGTCATGGTTTTCTTTTAATAATCTCTTCACACTGTTCTACCAGTTTGGCAGTGTCGCAGGAAAGGGGAATCCCGACGGTCCTCTACGAAAATCTATCATAAATCTGTAATTCATACTCAAAATCTGGATCACGGGGCAAATTTGACAATTATCTTCGTGCAATGTTCCACTCAGTAGCACCTCAGTAATCCTAAAAAGAATGAGGAAGCCATGCTGCAATAAAAATATGCCAAACGGAATACACAGAAGTGCATGCTGTTTGCTTAATAACCATCATGTGTACGTTATTTAAAATAAATTTGAGTCATCGTTTAGAGTTAGTATAGACACATCAAGGGAAAAATGGATTGAAATGGCTCTTCAAGCATGAATGAATTACAGTTTCTTTTTCGCAGGTATTTTTCATGGCTATTATATTTTCATCACTTTGTAAAAAAGTCGAAACAGATGAAGATGATGCTGATGAAGATGAAATGGATCCTAACCTTGAATATGACGAAGAATGGCCTCAAGGTATGGAATCACACTTTTAATCAGCATTGTGTGACTTTAGGAAAAAAGGGAAGGAGGCATTCTATGAGGTTAACCAAATGTATCTTGAAGTTCCCCAAGTCAACAAATACCTTTAAATATTGCATGTGAACAACATTGTGCATAAGTAGCTAGTAACCACAATAAGGTAACCCCATCTAAGGTTGGCACGCGTTCATCTAAACCATTAGGATAACCCCATCTAAGGATGAATGCGTCCTTCTAATCCATAAAGGTAACCCCATCTAAGGATGCCATGCATTCATCTAACCCGTGAGGCTAACCCCATCTAAGGATGACATGCGTCCGACTTACCCATTAGGGTAAACCCATCTAAGAATGACATGCTTCCATCTAACCCAAGAGGGTAACCCCATCTAAGAATGATATGTGCCCGTCTAGCCCATGAGGGTAACCCCATCTAAGGATGACATGCATCCGTCTAACCCATGAGGGTAAACCCATCTAAGAATGACATGCCTCCATCTAACCCAAGAGGGTAACCCCATCTAAGAATGATATGTGTCCGTCTAACCCATGAAGGTAACCCCATCTAAGCATGACATGCATTCATCTAACCCATGAGGCTAACCCCATCTAAAGATGACATGCATCCGACTAACCCATTAGGGTAAACCCATCTAAGAATGACATGCTTCCATCTAACCCAAGAGGGCAACCCCATCTAAGAATGATATGTGTCCGTGTAACCCATGAGGGTAACCCCATCTAAGAATGATATGTGTCCGTCTAACCCATGAGGGTAACACCATCTAAGAATGATATGCATCTGTCTAACCCATAAGGGTAACCCCATTTAAAAATGACGTGTCCGTCTAACCCACATGGGTAATCCCGCTAGGGATGACATGTGTCCAGTGCACCCATCGGTTGCTCCCATTAACCAGATTGCAAAACGATGTTGCCAATCTTTTTCTCAGGCACGTTGCTGTCGCGAATGATGATATGATGATGATCTGAAGACGATCTAATGATGATACCCCATTTGTTTTCAGTATTGTTTTTTTTTTCTTTTTTTTTTTTCGTAGGTATTGATGTGTAGGTTAAATTACCGCCTATGGCCCATTAGTAATGGGTTGATAATTTTTCATTATCTTCTTTAATTCCCTACACAAATCTGTCTATATTTAACCGATTTACTTAAACTAACTTTGCCTTTCGTTTTTACGACATTAGACGAAACGTGTATTTGAAAAATACAACAGTGTTAGAACTGTATTAGCAATTTTCAATCGCCACCAAATTAATATTGCAAGATAAAAAAGAAAAAAACTTCTCCCTGATAGAGTTTGATTCTTGCATAATTTTACACAATAATTTAATTAGTGAAGTGTTATAGTATAAATTGTCATTCACATATAATATATTCTTGGGGGCAATGTCGCTCATGCTGTTGACTAAGGGGACTGAAGATCCGCTAAAAATAGATATGTTCCCTGCGAAAAATAGTCGATTCCCCGTAAAAGTGGGACAATTCCATAGAGAACGTTGGTCATTCCATGTGGAAAGTGTTTCAGTTTCTTAATACGGTATGGATTTGTTGGGAAAGAAAAATATCACCCTCTGACAGACAACACACCCACAGGTGTAATGAATAGAACGCTTTAAAAATATTTGGCCCATTTGGACCTTGTTCACAAACAGCCTTCAAAAAAAACTTGCAAAGCTTGCCCGCCAAGATAAACGATAACATCGAGCGAAAAGATATGTATGATCATGGCGACCACTAGTCACGTTGTTTTCTTTACATCTAAGGTAGTTTGGCTGTTTTCAGGCATCTGAAGTTAAATTTCAATGCAACAGAAATGGCTGAAACTAGTTGGATCGGGAGACTTTGGTCGCCTAACAACATACGTCACTCTTAATGACACAGCTTACAGTTCTCTTGTTGAAAAAACGACGTGAATAACGTTGATATTTGCCTAATTACTAATAAACGCCAGCTGCAGACGTAGGCTAAAGAAAAAAGGTTTGGGTTTGTGTATACGTATTTTTGTTTGTACAAACAGCGCATTGTTTCAATGTTTCGTAACAATACAAAACATTAAAACAGTGCCAATTATCTGAAACCGTGCGTTTGCAAGGAAATGCAGTACTAGTAAGAAATACTTTTCCTATGAAAAAAGGTGACTACTGTCCTCAAAACGTTACGAAAGCCAACAAAAAAAAGTGGACCAGAAAACTAGGTTGGTGTTTCCATTTCATAATTGCAAATAAAAAAAAAAAGGATTTCATCAGTTTGAACCAAAATATCTGATAGACCCTAAAACAAAACTTGTTAAGGATTCCCGCCAAGCTTTTTGGCCGTGTGAGGTCGTGATATCAAGCGCCAAGCTCTTTTGCCAAGCTAGTCCCACCGACTAAAATTTCAAATGTTTAATGAAATAATTGAAAATTGCCCAGTAAGCAATTTTCATATATTCCATTTAACCTCGAACTATTTCTCTGTTAGCTCGGCGAAAGAGCTTGGCGTTTGATATCACGACTTCACACGGCCAAAAAGCTTGGCGGGAGTCCTTAACAAGTTTTGCAGTTCAATCGTTCTAAATGCAACCACTTGAATTGATTTTTATTTCTTTAGGTGATCCAACCAATCCGAAAAATATTTCCATAAAACCGAAAGACCCGGCTGAGCTGGAAGCACAGCGCTTGAAAAGGATGAGGGAAGTGAAAATGTGGCAAATTATTAGGGAAATACTCGGCTATTTATTCTTCTTATGGATTTTGTCAGTTGTCACTAGCAGCGTACGAGACCCGAACGCATTTTATTTGAGGAAAGGTATACTCGACGAATTCGTCAATGAAGGAAGACGGTACGACTTTTCAGAGGTAAACCTTTAAGTTGATAAAGTTTAAATAAAATGGTTTACACTTGATTATTACAATATTAATAAACAAAAACGGAACGTTAAATGTTTAGAGTAAGGGTCTAAAAGTCAAAACCTAGAAAGAACACGGACAAGGTTTGACAGTAAGGGTCTAGGTGTAAAATTTTGTAAGAGGCTGGTAAGCATTAGACCCTTACTACCCGGTGGTTAGCTTATAGTTCTACTCTATTCGGACAGAAAGTGTGTATGAACGATTGTAGCAGGCTTTCTTTATTCTTGGAATATTGTTATGGAACTTTAAGAACATAATTTTCTTGTGAAGTTTGGCATTTTGTGTCTTTTGATGCTTTAGAATTTTTGTTATTATATTTCGTAGATTTACGGCAGAGGATAACCAGTAATGCTCTCTGCTGCGAATACCCTGCAATGTTACTAAATCGAAAAATAATTTTCAACATACAGTAAAGCAGTAAACCTATACCATACTACCACTGGATCATCACGTGGGAATTATTAAAATCCTGTTCATATCGAATTTTATACAATAAAAAGAAAAAAAAATTGGTTTACCAACTCTATTTGCATATAAAACGCCGTTGTTAGGAAGGTGTTGACAGATTTTACTGGAACGCTCGTATTTTTTATTTTTTATTTTTCACAAGTTATTTACCAGAGGTTGACAACGATGGTACATGCTAACAACGGCATCTACTGGGAAAAAATGGTACTGAAATTGGAAAATCTCAAATTCTTTCTTTTTATTGTATAAAATGCTGTTTGCAACGGATTTCAGTTGCTCTTTTTTAATTTATGATTAAAAAAAAAAAGCCCGCTATTGTAATAAACGGAAAATTGGAAATTAGCCATCAGCGAAAAGCATACACTAGAAATAACGTAGTTCAGTAAGCCACCTTTATGCACTTACGTTTCGTCGGAGTGGCATGACTCGGATTCGAACCAGCTACCCAGCTCGCCCCAGATCACTCTCATAGCGCCTTAACCGCTATGGCCACATCCTCCACTGGCATAAAGGTAACTCACTGAACCCGTTATTAAGGTCACAACCATGACCAGGACTCCATTCGACTGAATGTTCTCGGCCATAGGCAATGGAGAGGGAATACAAATCATACACTCATAAGGATCAACAAAGGAGAAATAAATCGACATAAATCGCTATAATAATATTAAGAAAAATTGGAAATTAGCCAACAGCGAAAATTATGCACACACTACAAATAATATACACTCGCTGATGGCTAATTTCCAATTTTCCTTAATATTATTTACAGCGATTATTGTCCATTTATTGTAATAAACGAGCATAAATCACATTATTTGCCCTTTAAGTGTGCAGAGAAATAAAGTGCACAGATATTGGCGCCCAACCTACATTCAGAAACATCCAGAATACACAAGATGAAAGGGTAATAGTGTGATGCAGCTCAGTCATCACACTGAACATTACATTAGCAGCTCATGCCTCGCCGAAAACCACATTAGGCCAGCACCAAACCGAATAAAAACCAGTAGTGTCGGTCATGCTGTTTCATTACTGAAGTAAATTACTAAAACCAGATGTGTTTTCTAAATTGACAGTAATTGTGATTTGTATCTACAACAGAAGGTGTATAATTTCCTGCAATGACTAGATTGCATGTTTTTGGTAGCAGAGTGCCTTGTTGATATCCAATATGGTTACACAAACAATGGCGGCTGTCGATTAATGCCGCCCCCTCCAGGAAAACGTAGCCGCTCATAAAAAACCTGCAGGGCTCAAGATAAACCGCGTGCACGATAAATCATTCTGTCTTACGTGCGTAAGTAGAACAAGGATTTCAGTTTATCTTCTGACCTCCCCCTCCCCTTGTTTACCATATTTTCGGTTACCATTCCTGGGGTTTCTCCTAAAGGAATATAGTCTCTGCATTCCTTTAAAATAAAACATGTTGTTGATACCCTCTCCAGATTTTTTCTTTGAGTAAACATCATTTTGCTACTTTTGCCTTGAAACATTTCTATATCAGTCAGTAACTCCAGCTGTCAAAAAAGAACCGTTTTTCTGACTTGGCTTAAAAAAAAATGTGTTTATGAAGACAACCTGTGATCCTATGCATTTGTTTTCATCTTGGTGTGCCTTTGTGTGCTTGCCTGTGTGGCGTTTTTAACGTTTTATGTTTTAAGCGAAAGGGGGAAAGGAAACTTGGCTTTAAACCCGAAATATATCAAGCCTACGTATTTTGAACACGTTTTCGTGTGCGGTGGTCCGTGTCTTCCCGCTAGTCGTTTTAATGTATATTTCAAATGTTCATGAAATTAAGAAAATCTCAAATGTGTCTTTAAACTCTGTATATACGAATGCTGTATGCACTGGTTTTTAATGTTTTTTTTTTGTTGTATTTATACCACGCGCCATGGCTGTTTACTGTGACGTGCATATATCACGTGACTGGGCTAGTCCAATCAGACGGCCAAACAGCCGTTGTTCTCGTTCGTCATTGGCTAACTCATGGTGACGTCACAGCAAACAGCCATTGCGCATGGTTTAATTACGCTTAAAAAGCATTATTGTTGTAGTAATGTAACTTGCCTGTGCAAGGGTTAATATATACAAGTGTTTATGTTGGTGTATTCAGTTCAGTGTTTTACTGAATTGATTTTCTTTCAACCTTGTGATTGTATTGTTTCAGGTAAACGATCTCCGACATTTTAACAATTGGATGACCCACATCTTGATTCCAAGGCTTCAGCCGGGTAGATACTACAATGGAGAGTCTCGTGTCAAATATGTTGGATTCACTGAAAACTTCGTAAATAGAATCTTGGGGAAAGCAATTGTACGTCAAGTACGTGCCCGGGATGGTAAGTCAATTACAATGTCCAAGAATTTTGATAATGAAATCTTCAGAATTTTAAAAATAAACAAGCGGCTACAGCGACTGCCTAGTCGCACCGTTCTTCTGTAAAGTTCCTCCACTTCCAATCTTGAGGCGTACACCTCTGTCATGCATTACAACAGCTGTCTCTATTATACTAATCTAAAAGCAGTAACAATCGCAATTGCTGGTTAAAAATGTGTTAGCTTTTAGGCCTATTTTACATTTTAGGCTTAATTGTCTGCTTTTAGGCCTAATTTTAACTAGCAGTTTTAATTTCGTATGTAGCAGCTAACGGAGAGTTGGATTGTATAGTAAGCATATTCAGTTTTGCAACACGGTGCGCCTTCAGGTAGGCCTACACAGTTACAGCGTTAACAACGTAATGAGCAACGTAGCGTATATATAGATCAGTGGGGAAGTGACGAAAGAGACGCTGTTGATGAAGCCAGCAGCGACTCGTAGCAACTTGACGTTGCCGTGGTAACATGATTTTAAGCCTAATTTTCTTTTTTAGGCCTAATTTTTTTAATGCAGTTTTCATTTCGTAAGTAGCAGATAGGCCTAATAGAGATTTTGATTCTACGGTAAGCCTATTCGTTCATGCAACAATGCGACGAGACTATTTTAAACGAAGCTAAAATCCATTTGTTTTTATTGCGTGTTAAATTAGGATTCCGAATCGACGATCAAATGTTATTATTTAATTTAGTTACGTCGAAAAAGTCTATTAGCTATAAGGAGGCAACGATGTTTTAATTTGCCATGGTATTTAACTAACTTTTGACACTGAATCTAACGCCGTAAGCAATGGTCGTCAATAGCTGGTACCGTTGCGAAGTTGAAAAAAGCGACGGACAGACGGACGGACGGACAAAGTCGTTGCAATAGTCTTCTCAGCCGGTACGGCTGTACAGGGTACTAAAACCAAAAAAAGTCCACGAAGAGTCATACAGAAGGTTGCGACAATTCGGATATCTTGTTATCCATTATCAATCCAAGGAAGGAAATGAAAACTAGCTTTATCACCCGGTTTTTGCCTCTCAGTCCTCGTTTAACAATGTAACGATGCAGGAGTGCAACAATGAAACACGAACGCACAGTGCAATACACCCGCCATTGCAGTGATGACATCCGATCTGCATTAAAATGGCGGGTTGGCTCTCAGCACTAAAATGGCGGATGCATTCTTGATTATTATGCACTGGTAAACCGCAAATTAAAAAAAAAAAGTTAAGAAAGGATTTTTTATTTAAGTGTCGGCCACCACAGCAAATAAACGAATTCGTGAATTATAAGCTGGCAATTGGAATTGTATTAATGGCACAAATCAAAATTAAAATATATATATGCATTTTAGACTTTTAAAATTAGTTTGTTTGCTAATTAAATCATTTTATGAGCTACTTAAAACTGAAAATAACGTTGCAACATTCAACAAAATTAATCGTTTTGTAATGGAAATATAGTGTACTAGTCAGCAGTGTGCAACTAGGCTAGCTAAAAGTGCAGTAATACTAATTATGCAAATTAGTCATAATTAGCTTATGCTTATTAAGGGGTCATTAATTAATCATCATACAACTCAATTGATCATTTGGCCATTAACACCTTTGTTATACGACTCTTTGATATGTTGTCCTGAGTTCATTCAATCACCATGCCAAACAGTTTGTGTTAGTTTTTACCGCTTCAACTAGAATTTTGGTAAAAATTAGCCTATGATTTTCTTTTTTAATGTCATCTGTAATAATTAATGTGAGTTTTATTTCACATTTTTGGCGGCATGAGGTTAGTATGCCTGTAAAGCCTGTTGAGATCAAATAATTTTCTTTTTGTGTATCGTAATGCATAGGGATGGGTCGGAAACCGAAACCGAAACCGATTCGGATTTTGTGTCGGTTTTTCGTACGGTGTTCAAAAAAATCAAAAATTTATTTATTATTTCAATTTTTTTTTAATAATTATCATTTTCTACGTATAAATGACAGCAAAGCTCTCAGTCATTAAAGAGAAAATAGTATAGGAAGATGGTGCCACAGCGTCATACCCATGGTCTACAACGCTGCTGAAAGTGGATGCAGGAGTGAGTTAGAAGCTGTTACAAGAACAGAAAAAGCAAGAAATATCTGGTTGGTTGGATGGTGGTAAAAACCGATACCGAAACCGAAACCGCGGTTTTGTAGACGTGAAACCGAAACCGAAACCGGAGTCGAAAATATGAAACCGACCCATCCATACTAATGCACTCTACCTTTATGATGATGATGAATTTTTCCGTTTTTAATGACGTCACAATGACGTTTTTAATGACGTTCCTCCTTTTCAGAGGGACACTGCCATTTCAACCATCTCATGAATATGTACAACGTTTCGTGTCGCCGATCTTACGTCACGAAAATGACAATGGGAGAAGACAATCGGGACTATTTGCCACGTTGGGGAATGTTGACTGGCGAGAGACCTCGCGGTGACAACGCTGATCACTACCGTGACATGATCAAGTAAGTTGATGAAAAACTGTGATGTGGTAGACGTACGAGTGTGTTCAGAAGATGTTTTCACAGGCGGTGGTGCTTCAAATATTGTGGTTGGCGGGGGGGGAGGGGGCGAGTGGGAGTAGTTAAAAGAAAATGGAATTTAAAATTGTGGTCATCGTGGCTTTGTTGTGAGAGAGCTCAGCCTGGTTGCTGGAGGTTTGCGAATCTGGTCGAACTCTGGGAAGGGGATCTTGGCAAAGTCCCCGCCAGGACTGCCGACCAGGGTAGCGTGAGAGGCTACCATGCTCCTTCAGCAGCTATGGGTACTATTCTGGCCAATTCTGGACAATCTTTCGGCCCCTGCGATGATCGGAGGTTTCCCGGATCGAATCCCCGGGTTGGCACCTCCCTTTACCAGATATTTCTTCTTCTCTAAAAGTCTAGTAATGTTCAAAATTGAGCCATACAAGCATTAAGTTGCTTCGGATGACTTAGGGCTCAAAGAAATTAATTAAAAAAATAAATAGTGTCTGAGAATTCAGCTAAATGATCTAGAGACTTCTTTAAATCCTGAGCCTTTGTAAAACAACCCGTATTCAGTAACCTTAAAACATTTGAAACTTTAATAAACCAATTCGAAGAATTTATTAAATTAAAATAAATGCCTTTTTTGTCTGTTTTTTTAATACATTTCAGTCTTAACTTCTGTCCCCCCCCCCCGCGATGATAGGAGGTTTCCCGGGTGAAAAAATGAGGAGTTGGGAGCATTTTTGAGGGTGCTAAGAGGGGTCGTGTGAATGCTCTACGAGCTTTCACATTGTGATTACTTTAAAAAGCTCTCGACTGCTGTAAAAATGACGAATTAGCAACATTTTGGGGGTTCCCAAAACTGGAGGGTTCATGCAGATGCTTTTTGAGCTTTCACATTGTGGTAACTCTAAAATGCTTTAAAGCATGAAAATGACGAATGAGCAACATTTTAGGGGTTCCGGAGGGGTCATGTAGATGCTTTCACATTGTAGTAACTCTAAAATGCTTTAAACCGTGAAAATGACGAATGAGCAACATTTTAGGGGTTCCCAAAACTGGAGGGGTCGTGCTAGTGCTGTTTGAGCTTTCACATTTTTTTTCTGCTTTCCGCCCTTAAAAAAAAGACAACATCATGGATTCTTGTTCAATTATTCTCTCCGGCAAAGACTCTGATTTGAGAATTAATCTAAACACTCCCATTCATTTGGACTCTGAACAAAATTACGAATTGGCTCTGCTTAATTTAGACACTTATAGCAGCATTCATAACATCACCTCAAAAAATAATGAAATTCAATACACAACCGATGCTGGGGCTTCCTGGCACAAAGTGTTAGTCACCCCGGGGGCTTACGAAATCGAAGATTTGAATAAATTTCTCAAGTCGGCGTTAGATTCGAATGGGCACAGCAAGGATGCCATTACGATTCTCCCAAATCTAAACACTTTAAGAACCAACTTGATAATTACCGATCCAAACTATGGCTTGTCCTTTTCGGGCAATAAGAGTTTGGCTCCAGTTTTGGGGTTTGACTTGGGCAACTACGTGAGAAGTGGAGAAAGTCAAAATACAGTCGACATTATGAGCATCAACACAATTTTCGTATACGTGGATATCATCAGCAATTCGTATCTAAACAACGACACTCAGCCCACTTTATATTCCTTTTATCCCAATTCACCACCCGGTTTCAAAATCATAGAGTCCCCGCATAATTTAATTTACCTCCCAGTTACTACAAAATTAATCAGAAATATAAGAGTTTGGCTCACTTCACAGACCAACGAGCCGTTGGATTTAAATGGTGAGACACTCACGGTGCGTCTTCATTTGAGATCTAAATTTTAAAAAAAGGATAAAAATGCTCGTGTTTGGAAAAAAAAGGGAACGGACTTAATTTTAACTCTAATAATAAAAAAACAAACGGTTTGACACCTAGAAACAAAGCTTTCATCATATTCATAACAACACCCAGAAAATGAGTGTAGTAGAAGATTTCTTAAAAATCAACGATTCATCGGTCGAGTCTTACACCTACCACGAATACAATCCTATTGTTGGCACTAATCTCAACAACGGAAATTCGGAAATTCGCATACACGTAGAAAACCAAGATTTATTTCTGCATGTTGCTAACAGCTACCTCCTGATTAAAGGGAGGTTACTGAAGGACGATGACTCGGCTTATACAGACACTGATGTATCTAGTCTTATTAATAAAGTTCCCATGTTCCTGTTTTCTAACATCAAATACCATCTCGGAGATAAACAAGACGACAAGTTAAATTATCCGGGGTTCGGTACTCCGATGAAGGGACTGCTCACCTATGGCTCGGCGGAGCAACCAGCTCTGCTCGGCCAGTGCTTGGCGCTGGATAGTGTGGCTTCAGTCGCTGCTGAACTAATGGACAACTTGGGATACAAACAGCGGCATGCGTCTATCATCGTTGAAACGACTCCCAAGGGAAGCTTTACGTTCGCCATCCCTCTGAAACACGTCATGGGATTTTTCGAAAATTACGATAAGCTAATCTACGGAACTAAACACGTGCTCACACTCATGCGAGCGAGTGATACGAACGCAATCTTCAAAGCAGCGGCAGCGGCCAACGGTAAAGTCGTTCTAAATAGCATCAGCTGGCTCGTTCCACATGTCACTGCCTCGGACGAGCAGAAACTTAAACTATACAATCTCATCGACCACGGAGCGACCGTGGATTTAGGTTTTAGGCACTGGCATTACGATAGCTGCGTGCTCCCTCAAAATACCAGCTTCACTTGGCACCTGCTGACTACTTCAGCTGTTGAAAAACCTAGGTGGATAGTTTTAGCTTTTCAAACAAACAGGCAGGACTCTTTAGTCAAAACCCCCGGTGTGTTCGACCACTGCAGTTTGCAAGATGCTCATGTGACTCTAAATTCCGAAAGATATCCATTTCTCTATTTAAATACTAATTTTGCTACTGGAGAGTACGTCGGCTTGTACAGAATGGCGCAGCAATTTAGGCAGCTTTGCTACGACACCAACGACTTGAGTTTTGACTTGCTTCAGTTCAAGAAAGCCTATCCTCTCGTGGTGTTGGATTGCTCCAAACAGTCCAAGAGGCTTCAATCTGGAATCGTGGACGTACAAGTCAAACTGAAGTTTAGAGCAGCAGTTCCAGCTAACACTACTTGTCACGCTCTCCTCATTGGAGATAGGAAAATGAATCTAAAGTTAGACAGGGGCAAAGTCGAAATTGTTTATTAAATAATAATAATAAAAAAGATAATATGGCGCTCAAAACAAGATCACGAAAACAGAAAGGCGGCTTTTTGCCATTAGCACTGTTAGGACCGATTTTAGCCGGGATCGGAAAGTTGGCGGGTGGAACTGCGGGAGTGGTCTCTGCCGTAAAAAAGGCACAAAACGATGCAAAAATTCTTACTGAACTCGTGCGACATCACAAGCAAGTGGAAGGTTCTGACACGAAGAAAAAAAATTAATCAAAAAAAGAAGCAAAAAAAAATTGCCCCGTGGCAGAGGTCTTTACTTAAGACCACCAAAGGTTTAATCGATTTTAATAAACCTTTAACAAACTTTGATTTAAACGCATTGGCTAGAGTAATGAAAATTCCAAAATTCAGAGGTACTTTTAGTAAAGACAGGCTTACCTTAAAACTTTGGCCTACTGGTGAAAACGGAATAGTAAACTTGAAAGATTTCTAAGATGGAGATGGAAGTCATTGGGTCGCCTATTCTACCGTTTGGGGAGAACCTTGTTATTTCGATAGTTTTGGCAACATGGGTCCTCCCCAGTCAGTCGTAAACTACTTAGGACCGGGAATAAAATACAATTACGAATGCGTACAAATCTTTGACCAGATTTGCTGCTGCCACGTTCATTTTTGCCTATTAAACAAAAGAATGGAAACAAAACGAGAAATTGCAAAACTCAACAGACGTTTAACTAAAAAGTTTTTAAATCAACGTTCGGGGGAGAGAGAACAAGAAGAATCGCTACAAGAATTTTTTAAACCAGTAGTAAACACCCTGAAACCGAGACCGGTACTCGGTGCAGCCACGCAAACTACGCCAATTAAAAACACTTTAGCCACACAAACTAAACCGATTAAAAACACTCTAGCCACGCAAACTACACCGATTAAAATGTACAAAGAAGAAGGTAGTTATGAAGAAGAAAGTTACGAAGATGACTACGAATCACTGGCTCTCTCACCCTCCCCTGCACTTAGAAAACATCTCTCGATTACAGCCTTGCCCAATATTCAAGTCCGGCTGTAACTCCTTTAATGCGAATTCCACCGCACTCCAAAACTGAATATGCGACATCGAGCACCGGTCCAAAACTCACCCCTACATATTCCGCAGTGCAAGCTAGACGCATTTCTACCCCACCTGAGCTTCCTAATATCACAACGCTAAGGTCCCTCGATAGTTTGTTACCTGGTCAAAATATTGGAGATGCCGCTATGAACAACCTCTACGATTTTGCCATGTCCGCTCATCTCCCCTATGACAAGTTCCGCTACCTAACCAGGGAGGAGATCAGGACTTTGGACGTAGACACCATACCGGACGATGCCGACGTGGGGTATATACTTGAAGTCGACCTCGAGTACCCGAAAGAGTTGCACGACGTGCACAATATTATCCACTAGCTCCAGAGAAGATCGATATTGGAAAGGAGCTGATTTCCCCTTATTCTCTGAATTTGGCGGAAGATTTGAATCACAAGACCAAGTCCTCTTCCAACACCGAACTCGTCCCGAACCTTCTGCACAAGAAGAGGTACAGTACATCCTTCACTACAGGAACTTGAAATTCTACCGCCGGCACGGACTAGTACTTCGGCGTATCAAAAGAGTCCTAGCCTTTAACCAAAAACCTTGGATGAAATCCTACATTGAGTTCAACACCGCAAAAAGGCAAGAAGCGACCGCTCCTTTCGCCAAAGACTACTTCAAATTGCTGAATAATTCGGTGTTTGGAAAAACCATGGAGAATAAGCAAAGTTGCCTCGATGTGAGGCTGTGTACCGATGAGAAAACGACGCTGAAATACACCTCCCAACCGCACGCCGAATCCTTCAAGATCCTTAACAAAAACCTGGTGTAACTCAACCGCCGCGCTCGTAGCACGCTGTGTGATTTTCCGACCTACTCCGAATTTACCATACTGGAACTCTCCAAACTCTTCATGTTCAAATTCCATTACGAGCACATTCGGCCAAAGTACGAAGATCGCGCCAAACTCCTTTTCACGGACACGGACAGCCTCTGCTACGAAATCGAAACGGAGGACATTTACCGAGACATGCTCGCTGACAATGACCGTTTCGACACGAGCAACTACCCGTCGAATCATCCCCTCTTCTCAAGCACGAACAAACAAGTATTGGGGAAAATGAAAGACGAAATGGGCGGCGTCCCCATCTCAGGTCAAAAATGTACTCGATTAAACCTCTGAAAAAAGAGAATATCAAGAAGGCCAGGGCATCCAAAGCTCGTTCGTGAAGAAACATTTAAGCTTTGATGACTACGAAGCGGCCCTAAACTCTGAAGCACCTCCGCAGAAGGAAAGCTGGGCCAAGATTTCTAGCGTCGCGCACGAGCTGAGTACCATCAGAATATCAAAATCCCTCCTCTCGCCGTACGCCGTACGAGGATACTCTAGCCATCGGTCACTACAATACCGGTGCTTGGGACGAATACGCTGATGATTTCGACTCGAACGTGGATGTGATGAGCTACGAGGAGGGAGAGGAAAAATTGTCCCTCCAGTTAGAAGAGCGAGAAGCACAAATACTGACTGAAGCAAAAATAGCCGAGGAGAACGAGAAGGCCGTCCGCAGGTTTGCCATATTGGAGCACCACCGGAAAAATTTGGAGGATTTTGAGGCGTGGAAAAAGGAGATTAGAAAGAAAGACGCTATCAGCAAGAAAAAAACTCGCGCGCTAGAAACTGAGGCGTGGAGAGAAGATAGGTTAAAGAAAATGGCCGCTAGAAAAAGAAAAGCTCAAGCTCAAGAAACGGATGAGGAGAGAGTGGCTAGACTAGAGAAAAAAGCCGCTATTAATAGAAAAGCTCAAGCTCAAGAAACGAAGGAGGAAAGAAAAATTAGACTGGAAAAAAGACGAGCTCGTGAGACCAGATTATGATAATCTTCGAGCCACGTGGATTAGGCCTACCACGTAAAAAAAAAGCGCCTACCTCCTAAGTGGTGTGAAAAATAGCATCAGATTTTGAGATATTGATAATTCGAGAGTTCTCACAATGCAAAAGTTCAAAAAGTACCCCCCGACTAATATTGCTAATTCGTCATTTTCAAGCCTCGAAGCATTTTAAAGTTATCACAATGAGAAAGCTCAAAGAGGACCTCTCCAGTTTTGGGACCCCCCAAAATGTTGATCATTTGTCATTTTCAGACTTTAAAGTGTTTTAGAGTTACCACAATGTGAAAGCTCAAAAAGCATCTGCATGACCCCTCCGGTTTTGAGAACCCTCAAAATATTGCTCATTCGTCATTTTCACACTTTAAAGCATTTTAGTTTTACCACAATGTGAAAGCTCTCTGCATGAACCCTCCTCCAAAATGTTGCTAATTCATCATTCTTACAGTTTGAAGCACTCGACAGCTTTTTAAGTAATCACAATGTGAAAGCTCACAGAGCATTCGCACGACTCCTCCAGTTTTGGGAACACCCAAAATGCTGCTAATTCGTGATTTTTTCGCTTTGAAAGCTTTTTAGAGTTCTTACAATGCCCCAAAAGCCCCTCGGATGACGTCCTTCCCGCTCGGAATTGACAAAAGGACTCGTGTACCAAAAGGACACTGGTGTAGCAAAAGGACAAATTTTGGAAGCCAAAAGACACTTTTCCCATGGATGACCTCGACCCATCTTGGCTATGGCCATACTTCCAGTATGCAAAAAGATAACAAAAAGCATTCCTCCTCCAGATTGACGAAATCCTGCACGCTGGAGCGATTTTTTTTAGGGTCTATTTTTGCAAAATTCCCGCGCGGGAAGCGATTTTTTTTTGAGTGTGGCAGCACCTCCTCTAGATTGATGAAAACGGGGAAAAAAAAGCCAGCACCGTCCTCCAGATCGACAAAAAATAGCACGCGGGAAGCAATTTTTTTGTAAAGGTTCCATTTATGCACACAACCCCTCCTCCAGATGGATGAAACGGGAAAAAAGACAGCACCCTCCTCCAGATCTACAAAAAATCGCGCGCGGGAAGCATTTTTTTTTTAGGGTCTATTTATGCAATCACAGACCCCCCTCCTCCAGATTGACGAAAAAAGGTGCCAAATTTCACTCCCCACCCTCCTCCAGATCGACAAAATATCGTGCGCGGGCCTCCAGATCGACAAAAGTGGGAACCAGCACTTTTCCCCCCTTCTCCAGATAGACAAAAAAATCGCGCGCGGGAAGCAATTTTTAAGGGTCCATTTATGCTAAAATCCCGCGCGTGGAAAGCGGGTTTTTTTTCGGTGGATCTGTCCTCATATCGCAAACTCGCAAAACCCTCCTTCTCCAGCACTTTTTCCCCCTTCTCCAGATCGACAAAACGGAAAAAAGTAGCAAAAAGCACTTTTCCCCCCTCCTCCAGATCGACAAAAAATCGCGCGCGCCCCCTCCTTCAGATTGACAAAAAATCGTGCGCGGGAAGCAGAGTTTTCGGGGTGGAGGGGTGGGTATGTCCTCATATCGCAAATCCACACTACTCATACTGCGTCACTTTTAAGCAACCCTTTTGTTGATAAGGGTTTTGGGCGAGCTTTGGTAGCTAAATGGGGTTAATTTTTAATAACAACTTACAATATTTCTACAGCTTACAATATTGCAACGCATCATCAATATTTAAACCGTACAACAATTCCTTTAGTTAAGTTAGAACTTCTGTCATGCCAATTCATCTTTGGAGTCATGTAGTTGTTGGTTTAATTCACTTTGCTCTCCCTTTGCTACCTCACTTTGCTCACTTCCCTCCAATTTTAGTAAGGCATGAAAATGAGTGGCGGTCTAACATGTCTGAAAAATTTTGGACCTGTTGATCGGATACTCTTTTAAATTTCATACGAAAACCAATTTGAAAATCGACTTTTTCTATAGCCAGTTATCAGCAAAATACGAACGATAACGATTATCGCTCTGAACGAACGATAATAATGTAGGATCCAATTATTTTGTAGTTGAAGGGTTAAGACTTAGAAAATCTGTTTCATTGTTCTCATCCGTTTTATGTTTGTTTAGATGTAGAAAATCTGTTTCATTGTTCTCATCCGTTTTATGTTTGTTTAGATG
>JAHWFP010166563.1:64943-85455 GCA_023313725.1 Lithobius niger
AGAAAATCTGTTTCATTGTTCTCATCCGTTTTATGTTTGTTTAGATGATCAAGACAAACATTTTTATATTGTCGAAAATTAAATCGTGTACCATTTGGTGCCATTGTAGTTTATTTCGTCACCGTCAGGAGTGAGAAAAATTTACTAAGATAATAATGTAATCGTGGTTCAAATTACTCTAAAAACGTCACTGTATAAAACAAAGACGTAAGTTGTCCCCGTCATACCCTACAACGTTAGCTTTACTGTGGGCAGTGAGAACAGGTTTAATAGTGAAGTCTTTAAACGAATTATAGGTTGTGGGAACCTCCATCACTAAAATATTTGCTGCTTGTGTCAGTATAGGAGAAAATCGGTCGAACAATTCTTTAACATGCACCTACATCATTGTTACGTTGTATTCGAACTAGGCTTCAACAATTACTATGACACAACTCTTCAGGGTTACGTTGATGAAACCACGGGAGTATAGTTGGGATTTGCAACTGACGCGCGAAGTAGGTTTAAAATCCCTACACAAACAAGCCGACCACGACGTCAATCTCATGGTCGCGTTCAACAGCAACAGTGAGAGAAAAGTAGAATAGTATGCATTCAATTTATGATAAATAGCTATAAGATTCAACAGTAAAATATGGACGCAATCACAGTAGGCACCTTACTCGATGTCGAGGTAATACATTTTTAAAACATGGTGGACGTCTCCATGGTACGAAATAAAATAAAAAATTTCGCCTTCGAACATGACGTCATTTATGACCTGCCTCCGATTTGCCACTCTCAAGGCTTGGCTTTGCACAAGCGAAACCCCGACGAAAACCCAAACACCCTTCGATTTCTAAACCTTGATTAATATCTATCAGTATTAAACATGCATACGAACCTTTGAAGTGACTAACTTAACTGCATAGAATCGTTTTTACGTTCTGGAGCGCACCTTCTTCAATAAAAAATAGACGACGTAGTTAGGAATATTCCATCTGATAAAACAAACCGGTTTCTCAATATGGCGGCATTTCGCTCAAGAGAGCATGCGCAGGGACGCGTAAACGGCTCCTGAGAGACGTATAGGGGGAAAAACAATTCAGCCATAGCGTTAAGTGATAAAACACCTGTCGAACAGACTTCCCTCCTGCGAATGCCGCGACAACCTCCGTCTGTCCCCTTTCCGGGCGTCACCTCCGTCTTCCCATCGACTTCACACAGAAGAGCCTTCCATACGTTTGGAGGACGGTTCACTGCTTCCCTTTCATGTCAGCATACTATCGAGTCGATTCAACACGCCTCTCAGCCTCCTCCTCCACTTCTACATCTCCTGTCACCACAGTTCCCTTGGGGACCGACGGTCCTCTATCACCCGCTTTCGAACGACCGGAATGCATTTGACTTCCTGAACCCCTTCCAGAGAACTTATTCCTTCGACGAAGCCACCTCCGCCTTGCCTCCGGCCTCACGAGCCTCCGCAGACAAGCCCGACTTGACCTGCAGCAAATCCATTTGCTAAGAGGTTCATCACACCTTCCTCCGCCTGGCCTCACCTGACTTCCTCTCCCTGTATCCGTGCTCACTTTGCTCCATTCGCCACCACCCGGCAAAGGTTCCCGGCATTACGCAACTACGGGCCACGTTACCTCCTACTTCCAGCACGTCCTTCGTTCCTACTAGGACCTTTTCAGGTCCCTCCTGCACAGACGATGTTTCTCTTCTTCCCTCGCCTTCACATTGATAACTACCACCACGAGCCTTCAAGCCGGCAAATACGTAACGACGCACGTCATTCCTCCAACTACCTTCGACCGCATCGGTCACGCCACCTTGCACCAGCTTCATCCTCCGCCGAACGGCAGTTTTCTACCGGCCTCTCACTCCTCACCGCGCCACCAGAGGGCGCCAATTGATGCTCGTGCGACCGTTACAAAATTTTAAACTCGACCGCTGCTTTCCAACCGTCGTCTCTCCACACTTCGCAGCATAGTCATGGCGGACCTGTCATCTTCCGAAGCCTCCAATCATACTCCACCACCGTCACCGGTTCTTCAGCCAGGGGAGGTCAGTATTCCATCACCGATTGCCTGTAAATGCCCAGGATTTACGGAACTCTCATCTAAACCCAGAACTGATCCACATCCATGCTGTCAGCGCCATCGCCTCTGTGACGGACTACAGTACAAATGCAAGGTCTGTGTGTCAATATCTCCAACCCGCTGGTTACTCATTCGGAAGCACCATCTACTCTCCAAACAAAGGGCTGATAGTGCCCGGCGTCAAAAGGCCGCAGCTGCCGCATCCTCAACGGAGCAACGGACCCCGCCTGCCAGGAAAACCTCTGGGACACCCACACTTCGTCTTATAATTCACCCAACAGTTTGCTAGCGACTATGCGACCTTCCGCAACTCCTTAACAGAATTGCCTGCCCTCCGCCAGTCTGCTGCTACCTTGGAAGCACTCCAGGCCGAACACGTTGTCCTCCGTGCCATTAACGATGCTCTAACAAAGGAAGTAGAAGTCGTGAACAGAAAATACTACTCCCAGCGCCTGAGCTACACCTTGCTCCTGGCCCATTACAACTGGGTGTCGCCCATCCCATCCTCACCACCGTGGAGAGTATATTATTGCGCAAGATCGCGGCCGCATCGTCCTCACAATGCTCCCACCGCTCTCGGCACTCCCATGTCACCATCAACTGCACGAACTACCGCTTCAACACCGTCTCCTTCCTCCGCCCACCCCGCCGCTCCATTACCGCTCCCATCACCATATTGGGAACCCTCTTCAACAGCCCCAGCTGCTACAGAATACCACGGTGGGGTATCATCCGACGGAACCTCCGTTCCCTCCACATCACAAATCCTCCCTTCCACACCACCGAAGAAGCAGCCTTCCTCCGTGCCACCTACTTTAGAACTTATCGTACCTTCAATGCACTCCGCTTCTCCACCACCACTCCCTGTGCTTCCAACGGACTCCTCAGTACCACCGGTCGCTGTCAAGCCATCACCAGCCTCTCTTTGGGGGACATCAAAACGTAACCCTCCTTTACCTAGCTTCTCCAGTAACTCCGTATGGCAATTTGATGACGCGCCATCCTTCCTCCTGGTTTTTCACGGCATCCACCCTAATATAAAATCAGTAGACGGCGACTTACCCTGTTCTCCTTGCCATTCCAAGGCGACGGGGTAGCCTTTGGCTTTTGACTTACACTGGACTAAAAAAAAAAAAAACAACCCCCTTCTTCTACAGGTAATGTATATCTTCGGCTTGTCTAATAAAAACTAAAATTAAACTCAGGGCTTCAGACACATCAATTCTACTTAGTGTGGCCTAAGTCGTAAGTAACTAAAATGTCTGATCTCAAAACTGATGTGGTCTTTTACCAAAAGTGTGCCTCTGCTTTGTTGGGGGTTCTGTGTACACCACTGCCAATCTCGTACTGTTTAAACTGCATTCAATGTTTTCAGATTATCTGTTTAAGTGATGATCTCGATTATTAAAAAAAAAACTGACGTCGAATTATTTTGTGTACGATTGTTACCTCGGTGGAGTATGTCATCCAACTGCACCAAATTTTAATATGAATTTTTCTAGGCATGCTTATGACATTATCCTTATTGTTGGTTTCAGCTTGTAGCCGGATGATTAATGTGTATTGTAACTAGTTGTGTTTTATTTTGGAGGTATCTCTAAATAAATCGTTGTTCTATTAAATCTGGTTAATATTTGTTTCCTAACTCTTTTCAGACCCTTCCTCTACTCTTCAGCAAACAAATACAAGAGTACTATGATTCTAGGCAACCTCGATGCCTACAGCGGAGGAGGTTATGTGTTTGAACTGAAGAAAATAAATTTAGTTCAGAGGTACCAAAATCTAATTGAACAATCGTGGATTGACAATCGGACAAGAGCAATCGTCATTGAATTCTCGGTGTACAATGCTCAGGTGGATTTGTTTGCAATTGTAAAACTGCTGGTCGAGTTGACTCCAGGAGGGGGCATGTTACCATACATTCGAATCAATCCAGTCCGACTCTTAAGTTTGGAGCATGGCCTCGGTAACTTGCACTTAATTTGCCAGCTCATATTTGTTATTTATATAATTTATTACACGTTTCGAGAGTTGTACAGAATGTGCAAGAAAGGAAGGAAATACTTTAAGGAATTTTGGTCTGGCATGGAATTATTTGTCATCATCATGGCATGGGGATCCATTGGCACGTACGTGGCACGATTCTTCATTCTGCGTAAGGTCATGAAGGAGGCCGCTGCAACTAATTACTTGAAGCCAGTGGAGTTGCCATTGGCTCAAAATGTTGACGAGATGTTTAGCTATTTAATCGCCATGACCACATTCTTAAGCATCATTAAGCTAAACAAGTTACTTCGTTTCAACAATCGCCTCACATTGCTGGCCCAGACCATAGCGCAATGTATGCGCGATCTTGGAGGTTTCTTTGTGCTCATTGCTATATTGTTTATTGCCTTTGGAATTCTGTTTCAAGTCACGTTCAGAGATGTTGCCCAGTGTAGCACGCTCTACCATGCCCTAACTACTCTCTTTTGTATCGCAATTAACAAATTCGAGTTTCAGGAGTTTTTAAACGCGAGCCCTTACATCGGCCCTGTTGTCTTTTTCTCCTTTTCCTTTTTGTTCAGCATTGTTTTGATGAATATATTCTTGTCGATTTTGCTCGGCTCTTTCGAGCGAGTCAAAAAGGACGTTCGCCGTCGTCCCATTGAATTGCACATGATGAATTTCCTGGCACTTCGAGTAAAAGGAATGTTTGGAATCGGAATGGGAAAAGGTCGTGGTAAACCCAAGACGAAGGGCCTGGACGTGAAAGTGGAGGAGGTTGGTGGGGCAACAGCAGAATTGCCAGAAAAGGTTGGCCGTCTTTTGGATTACATTAACGATCAGTATTTCGATGGAAAATTGAATACAACTGACAAGAATCTTCTCAGAGGAACCCACCACGGTATTTTGAAGTCTGATTAACAGATATTCTAACAACAGACCATTCCTAACCTGACCGTCGCTTCAAATTGATTGCCTTGTTTCCTGTTTGCATACTGCTTGCGTTGTGTGAAAATGTGCGTTGTGTGCAGCTCTGTTGTGGTATTTTTTTTCTTGATTGAGCTAACTTTATAGCTCAAAATAATGTTTAACCAAAAATGATGCCGGAAGAGAACGACTCACCGAGCTCTGATTATTGCCTTTTTTTTTCCTGGTACGATAGGTGCACCTTGCTGCACAGTTGAGTTCAACTGACGCCATACAAGTCTCGCACGAAATAGGGCGTTAACACATACAACATCGTGCAATTAATATCAAGTATTTTGAATTCATGGTTGACCAATACAAAAAATTTAAAACAAAAACAGAAGTAAGAAAACGGAAAGCTATCCAAATCGGGCCACGAGTAAAGTAGGTTTTGATTAAATGTGTTTAAAATTGTGCAATTTACGGATAAAATGTATGTTTTTGGTGATGTCATTCTTCTCGGTTGTAATTTTAGTTCAGTGTTGTGAGAATGCACAAAACGATATCCAGTAGATGTGGTTTCGTTGTGCAAATTGTTCTTTCTGTAGCTGTAATCCAATACCAAAGTGTACCTTGCAGGCATAATAGATAGGCGATCTGCCACGACCTGAACACTCGATGATAAAGTCAAGTCATTCTGTGTCTGGGCCGAGTCTATAAACTTGCAACTGAAACTTGCACTACTGTTAATAAGATTCACCATAGAATCTTGAAGTTTTACTTGTTTAATGGATTGTTCAAACTGAATCCCCAGCCTTCAGTTTGATAGATATAAGTTCAGAATAGTTTGGATGTTTGGGTGTAAATTTCTTTTATCCATACATCATTGGAAGCAATTTCCTTCTCCCATAAATGAACCATCTTAATTTTGAACAGGCTCAAAATCAGAAACACTTCCAATAAAGTGAGGGGTAAGTTCGGAGAGTCGAAAGGAAACCTTTCGATCATGGCTGGGAAGAGAGATTCTCCTGAATGGCCAGAATTGCTCTCATAGCTGCTGAAGAAGCCAAGGAGTTTATTACATTACTGCAAACTACAGGTCCTCAGCAGCTGCTCAATCATCTTAATCAAGCCTCGGAATGTTGTTACCAATTATAGGTTGCCAACCTTATTACTAGAATACTGGTACCTAGAACAAACACAAAAAATAACAATAAGAAGACATGTAATCGGTGTAAGATTTGGTACATACATACTTTGAAATTACGCACGTGATTAGTTGTCTGTGAAGCAAGTGTGCAACCAGATCTACAGATAGATCACTGCCCTACATACAACTGTGTTGGGTTAAATTCTAGCGTGATGGACATTTACAGATGACCGCCACACATGGAACTGCGTTGGGTAAAACTCTAGCATGATGGACATTTACAGACGACCGCCACACATAGAACTGTGTTGGGTTAAATTCTAGCGTGATGGGCATTTACAGACGACTGCCACACATAGAACTGTGTTGGGTAAAATTTTAGCGTGATGGGCATTTACAGACGACCGCCACACATAGAGCTGTGTTGGTTAAATTCTAGTATGATGTTCATTTACAGACGACTGCCACACATAGAACTGTGTTGAGCAAAATTTTGGCGTGATGGACATTTACAGACTATTGCCACACATACAACTGTGTTGGATACAATTTTATCGTGATGACCATTTACAGATGACTGCCACATATAGAACTGTGTTGGGCAAAATTTTAGCGTGATGCTCATTTACAGACGACCGCCACACGTAGAACTGTGTTGGGTAAAATTCTAGCGTGATGTTCATTCATAGACGACTGCCACACATAGAACTGTGTTGGGCAAAATTTTAGTGTGATGGGCATTTACAGACTACTGCCACACATAGAACTGTGTTGGGTGGGATTGTAAGATGATGGACATTTACAGACCACCGCCACACATACATAGAACTGTGTTGGGTTACATTCTAGCGTGATGGACATTTACAGACGACTGCCACGCATGTTGGGCAAAATTGCAGACTGATGGACATTTACAGACGACCGCTACGCATACAACTGTGTTGGGTAAAATTCTAGCGTGATGGACATTTACAGACGACCGCCACACATAGAGCTGTCTTGGGCAAAATTTTAGCATGATGGACATTTACAGACTACTGCCACACATAGACCTGTGTTGGGTAAAATAGTAGGATGATGGACATTTACAGACGACCGCCACGCATACAACTGTGTTGGGTAAAATTCTAGAGTGATGGACATTTAAAATTCGTAGGAGTGTGGAAGGAACAGGACGGTGGTAGACATCTACCAATAAAGTGGGAATGGCTATTTCTGAAAAGATTATTTTCAGCCAGAAATTAAAATTAATTTTATTTTGGTTTAATAGTGTCCTCTCCCCCACCCCCACTTAATTATTTTGTTCTAGTATAAGTCCCATCTTTTTTTGGGTCCCAACTGTGCTGTGGGTAAGACTAAACATCCTGGCTGAGGGATTGTGCCCAGATTAAATGTTATAAATAATTGACCTTAAGTTAACTGTAACAGGGTTTAAGACAAGGATGACATTTCATCAGCAAGAGCTTTACGGTTTTATTGTAACACCTTGTAGGGAAACTTGTACTCCATAGCTTTGATGTGTGTGTTTTGTGTAAAGCATTTTGTGAACAGGCAAAATAAAATTTAAGTTCCAACATGAGCGTCGTCTTGTTTTTATACACAAAATAAAGTTAGTACACACGGCCCAGCTGATGACGTACCTTTTTGTTCAGATCACTTAAATACAGGGAGAACAAAAATTCTGTGTCTCTATGATTTGGAATGTAGTGTGAACAGAGAATTGATTGAAGGTTTTATGTAAACATTGGCACATGGAACCATAAAGACATGTTGGAAAGGTCTTGATAATTGACATCGCCATTTAAGGTTGTCACGTTGCTAACTTACATTGCTATGTTGTGGAATAACGGCTAAATTACGGAAGTTGTATCGAATGAACAAATAATCTGTCTGGAGTGCGCATGGGCAAGCAGTTATGAAATGTTCGAAAGCTTTGTGTCATAATAACAATAGGAATTATTTAAGTCGTGATAATGCGAATGAAACGGGGAAGACTATGCTCTAATGCCACACCCATAATGAAATAAATGCGTTTTTAAAATTAAGAAAAAAAGAAACAAGCGGCTACAGCGACTTCTGCATAGTTCCGCCACTACCATTGGTGAGGCACACATCTCTATCAGGCATTACAACAGCTACCTCTATTACATAATCTAAAAGCAGTAACAATCAGAATTGCCAGTTAAAAATTTTAGCTTTTAAGCTTATTTTACATTTTAGGCGTAATTGTCAGCTTATAGGTCTGATTTTTTCCTACAGCTTTAATTTCATAAGTAGCAGATAACAGAGATTTGGACTGTATAGTAAGCCTATTCAGTTTTGCAACACGGTGCGTCTCTGGGTACACAGTTACAGTGTTACAATGTAATGCGCAACGTAGCCTATATAAATCAGTGGTAGTACGGAATTGACGGGAAAGATGCTGATGATATAGCCAGCAGCGACTCGTAGCAACTTGACGTTGCCATGGTAACGTGATTTTCATTTTGTACGCCTAATTTTTTAACTGCATTTTTAATTTCGTAAGTAGCAGATAGGCTTAATGGAGAATTTGTTCGACGTTAAACGTATTCATTCATGCAACAATGCGACGAGACTATTTTAAACGAAGCTAAAACCCTTTTAATTTTACGGCTTTGTGTTATTCTTAATATCTTAACATTATAAACCAAAGTTTCATAGCAGAAATGAAGCAATGATCCCCGTAAGGGGAACCCCTACAATGAAAACGGGCGAGTGTGTCAATTCTTTGACTAGAAGTTGAAACTGGTAATTGTTGCCTCGAGTAACAATTTGCTCTGCGCTGTCATTACATAGGCAAGTCTTAAATGACGTCATACACGAAGGACAGTTATTTTTTCACACGATACGGATCGCTCAAGTCAAAACGACAAACTGGGAGTGGGGGGGGGGGTCCTTAATGGGGGAAAGCCCATGTGTGGGGTAGTGCTTTTTAGAAAATAAAGACACTCCCCAGAAGCAGGTTATTCAGAGGTGACTCGTAAGAACATTTCCGACAGAGTGTTTACAACGCACGCCCAGTTTTATTATTTTACATTGTTTTAAACATTGTGTTTATGCCAATCAGCAAACTCCAGACGCAAGACGTAAATTGAAGACTAAGCAAAGCAAATAAATACAAATATGCAACGAAGGAATAAGAAAATTACAAACAAAAACGTCAAGTGTGCCGTAAAAAAGGGGGATATATGATTGAATTTTCACTTGTTAAAATGAACACGGATAAAAATTGATGATTTATAATTGAAATAATAATATGTACGATTGAGAAAACTCCATCTGTTTAGGTGCTGTTGTGCTATACGTTTTAAATATATGATTGGTAAAGCACAACAGCACCTAAACAGATGGATGAAATTTTGGCACTCTTGACGTTTTCGTTTGTTATCCGTGTACCTTTTTTACGGCTTTGTCGTCGCGCTACAAAGCTTTATGCATGCAGTCGATTGTTGCTGACCACTTCGAAACAATTCAACTCAGCTCTGAAAGCCTCCATCTGCGAAATAAATACGCCATTCTATCGTTTTTAGCTGCCAATTTCGAGGCCTTCACGCAGCTGAGTTTGGTTTAAAAATATATCCACCCAAAACCAAAACTAGTATTAGAGCAGCCACCAAGTTTCCAAGAAGGGTCGGCCTTTCAAAGTAGTGATATCATTCAACCAGGGAAACGCCGCCAAGGTTAATCCTATTAGCCAAGTTAATCGTACCTACTAATAGTTCGAAAGTTAAATAAAAACTAGAAGATTGCTACTAGCGGTAGCAATCTTCAAGTTTTCATTTAACGTCCAAAGTATTATTCCGTGCGATTAACTTGGCTAATAGGATTAACCTTGGCGGCCCTCTCCTGGTTGAATAATATCATTACTTTGAAAGGCCGACCCTTCTTGGAAACTTGGCGGCTGCTCTTATACCAGTTTTGGTTTTGGGTGGATATCACAACTTTCATAGGCCTGTGAATACAAAGAATTCCACTGTCTAATAGTCACGCTATCTTTTTTGTCTGGAGTGTCTATAAATTTTCTAATTCATAATTTTTACGCTTGACATTTCCCAATTAGCCGTTACACCAGCCAAATGGACGTGGTTTGGCTTATTGCATGCCCATGTTTTACATGCTTAAGTCTATTTAACCCGATCTTTGAGCGCTCTGCCTAACAAACGCTGATTTTCGTTCGCTTCGCTCACTCAATCAGCACATCCCCCTTCACTTGGCTCTCCCGAGGTTAACGTTAATCATTCAATCATGAACACATACTACAAACTCGCGGAATGGTAAATGTTCATACAGTTCTAATATTCTGGTGGCAGACGAAGATTACTAAAACTAATCAACTCACCAGCTGCTTAAAATTACTCGCGACTTACACTAGAATTGCAAGAACAGTAAGTCTACATAAAATAAAATGTCCGCGTCACGTTATTGAGAACACTTTTTCTCCATAAAGAAAACGTTTTCACCTGGTCTGACGATGTGCATTTTGTTTCCTAATCTACTTTCCAGCAAAATTTTCCCTTTTATCGTGGTGGGACAGATAATTCAGTTTGGATTCGTGTACCGTACAAAAAAAAAGCCAAACCTTTGCAACAAAAGATAAAGATATTCTGTCTCTTAGTGAACCACCTATTTGCAAAAACAGTGCATTCTGACAATATAAGTACTGAAACGATAAGAGTGCAACACTTAAGCATGTTATAATCTACTGTTGAAAGACAATACAAACAATGGTTACAACAATAATTTTGCACTTACGAGCCACTTCAGGGCCACGTGCTTCTAGCTGCAACCCCCATTTTAGAAAAAGGCACTTCCCCATATGACGCTTTACCTGTCTGCCGAAATTTAGATCTGGCAACTTTCCCTAATGAGCTGTAGACGTGTCGTTATACCCTATGAGAATTAACATGGGAGCCTGCGGACTAGTTACTAGTTCATAGTTACTAGTTACTAGTTACTAGTCACCAGTAACACAAATCAACGTTATTGAGGACACTTTTTTTCCATGAAGGACACGTTCCCACATTTTCGTGTTGACGTTTTCTTTGTTACTGGACCCAAGACACCTGATTCAAACCATTTGCAAACATTTCTACCGCATGGGGAATTTACACCAGTATGCTGAAATCACGGATAAGTTGGTTTCAGTTAAAAGACACAGTCTGCTATAGTGAGCCGCCATCTGACAACAATAACAATCTAACAATTACGCTCTGACAATTAAGGTCCAACAACAATAAAACGTCTATTTGGCGGCGACTCACTAGCGTGTGTCTAGATGCTTTTAGCTGAAACACTGATTCTTTCACGAAAGATTTATTTGAGGCCCTGGCCCTAGACCGCACGCCCCAATCAACCGAAAATACAACATCAATACACCACCAAACCAACCACAAATCAACCCAAACCAAATCACATGAAACCACATGATTCTTTCATTTAACCGTTCAACAATGAACTTTTTAGCAAATACATAACACGTGCACGAAGAATGAATCTGGAGTTTGCTGAGTGGCATTGTTCCCTAAATACAATGGTTAAAACAATGTAAAACAATCAAAATGATCGTTTAGGGTCCCGTAACTCGGAATGAATCAACCAATCGAAAAAGTGGCCCCTGCAAGGTTGAAGCCCAGGGAAATTTCTGGCTCAGATCAAGTTTCAGAATTTAGGTAGGTGCGGTAGTTTTTTTTCTGAAACCGTGTCAGCCAAGAACAAGAAAAAGAACAAGCACGAGAACAACAACAAGTGAACAGTTTTCAAATTTACGTGTGGCTCCCTACGTTTACTCTTGCACGGAATTGCATAAAAGTTGGTGTAAAGTTTGGAAAAGTTGCTATCTACTATCTGGCCAAGTTTGGTCGAAATATATTGAATAGAAACGGAGAAATTAATAGTTTTAGTTTTGCTGGAGAGAGGACTTCAATCATAATATATCAGTAAATTAGGTAAAGGAAAAGCAAACCAAACCCAAATAGTGAAAACCATACTCTAAAAATAACCACCTTCTCTAGCCACCCTCATCCAATCACGTTTTGGTGGAGAAGCGTGATCTGGATTCCAACTGCTAATGCAGTTTGTTCACTGATCACTGACATAATAAGGCCTTTATCAATATGCCTTCCCTCCATCGGCAGAAGACGACTCACTGAACCCGTTATTAAGATCTCAGCCTCGACTAGGGTTCTGTTCGACCAGGAATGTTTGGGCAATAAGCAGTGACGAAGGAATGGAAACAAGAACAAGGGTTCAACAAAAGGTTAATTATTATGCATAAATAGCTGTACATTATAGAAAGGAAAGCAGAAGACAAGTCCAACAGAAAAAATTCGTACCGTACACTAGAAATAACGTAGTACGGTAAACCACCTTTATGCACTCAAGTTTCATCAGAGTGGTGTGACATGGATTCGAACTAGCCTGCAAAACCATTCTCAGCTTACTTACATACAGCCTTTATCGGCCCGCTCCTCCACTGGCATAAAGATAACTCACTGATCCCGTTATTAAGGGTCACATTTTATGACCATAATAACGGGTTAAGGTTAGAAATGGGTTCATATAACGGGTTCATTGAATAATCTTTACCGTGGAATATGCACAATAAAGACGATATGTCAGTTGTGGAGGGATGTAATAGGTCGCCATTTCGAATCCGGGTCAGGCCACTCCATCGAAACGTTAGTGCCTACAAGTGGTTTACTGTACGACGTTATTTCTACTGTACGAGTTTTGTTGTTTAACTTGTTTCCATCTTTCCTTGATACTGTATAATTTACAGCGATTTTTTAAAATACTTATTCAATTAATTAGTTCAGTTTCCACTTTAGGCATTTATATTTCCTGCCAGTTTTACTCTACGTGTTTGCTATTTTTTGGCAGTAATAATTTTTAGTTGCCAAATTTATAGAAACCATTCACTCTTCTCAATTTAAATAAACGTTCCTTTATATGGAGTGGCGTGCACGGGGATGCAGGGGAGGCATTACCGCTGCCTTTTTTTGGAAAAAAATGCCCTTTTTTGCCCTTTATGAAGAAAAAACATGCCCTATTTCCCTTATCTGCATTGAAAAATGCTGGTCGCAGCGAGGAGAAAGGCCTATACCACGTGCCATGGCTGTTTGCTATGACGTGCATATCACGTGACTGGGCTAGTCCAATCAGACGGCCAAACAGCCGTTGTTCTCGTTCGTCATTGGCTAACTCATGGTGACGTCACGGCAAACAGGCATTGTGCATGGTTTAGAGCCATAAAAAGGGCAAAAAGAAAGCTGGGAAGCCCAAGAGAGAGCCCAAAAACTGTAAAATAAAAAGCAATTGACAAACAAAAGTGCCCAGAAAAATAAAACCTCAGCGTGCCCTTTCACTGAAAGTTGCCCCTGCCCTCTCGGATGTCTGTGCACGCTCCTGATTATATGCGTAAAAGTGCGTGTATGTGTGTGTGTGTGTGTGTGGTGTGCCGGAGTATAAACCTGTATTTTATTAAAATACACTTCATATTTCTAAAATAACAACTCTTACTTGGCTCTGCTACCAACATTCCACTTTCCCTTTACTTTCAAATGTCAGGATTCTGATAGGTGAGTATTGTTAACCTACACGGGTGATCGTGCAGTTTTTTAATGACCAGGTTAGGGAGTTTTAATTGCTGTAACTTGTTCCTAGTATCGAGGTATAACTGCTTTGGCTCGTTTGGTTGCCAAGAGGATTCTTCTTGCCTCAGGAAGCTTGGCAACAAGATGAAAATTAAAAAGACATTACTTTCTCTTTTAATAATGAGTTTAATTCGTGAATCACACACCAGCAAAAGTAAGTAAGTTTACATAATTGTTGTATTTTGAAAATTCCTATTTTATTCATGTAATCGTTCAATTTAACTTCAAATTTGTAGATGTGGCACTTGTAATAGAACGAAGTTCATGCTTAAAGTGAAGAATCCTACGTTTTCTACATGAAGAACAAAAGCGAGCAGTTTTCGTGTTATAATAATAAAAAATAAAACGTATAGAGTGAAATAGAAATAGACGACGCACGAGGCATCCACCCATCCAAACCCAAGCGGAAGACACCACCATCAACAGAGTTAGTTTTTGCCGCATGAGGGAGGAAACCGGAGTACACAGAGGAAACCCTCGCGCAACGGGCGGGAAACAACTGGAGAAAAACCCGTACATATACACTTCCCATCACCAGGATCGAACCTGGGTCTGTATGACGCCTATCGAATCTGACACCCCAGTGCTCGCAGCTACCCGTACACCCGAGTGAATTGTATATTGTGGATGTAGTTTCACAATTTACAATGTACTAGATGAGTTGTAGACTAAACCAATCCAGCTGCTGACGAAAGAGAATCACGCAAGAATGTTCCATTTATTTCAAAGTTTTCCAGTCAATCAGTCGTTTCTTATGACACTACACATCAAAGTTTAACAGCCAAAAAACGCGTACCACAAAAGCAAAGAATCGTAATAACCACAAACTGGCGAACGTGTTAATTCTTTGGGCAACGGAGGTTGAAACTGGCATATTGTTACCGTGAAAAGTTGAAATTGGCAGTAACAAATTGCTCTGTGCGGTGTTCTGAAATTCTTAGTCTCACATTTCCCAGGACATTTTCCCGGCACTCTTCCCGAAGACTTGTCAGATTGATCGACCACTCATGCCTGGCACCGTTTTAGCTGGATGTAGAGTGGGAGGGTTCATTTTCAATGCGGGCGCGAGGAGGGAAGAAGTGGTTTTCCTTTAGGCTTTCCTTTTCCTTTTAGCCGGTCTCTGATAATATTATAAAGATAAGCTCATGCACAAAGGACAGGGTTTTTTTTTCACACGGTACAGTTCTTTCAAGCTAAAGCAACAGATTGGGAGTGGGCTGGGATGAAGGTGCCCAGTGGACGGGGTTGCCCGTGTGTTGGGCAATGCGTCTGTTAGCCCTGCTCTTGGCATTTTAATGCTATAATGACCAAAGATGTTGGGTGGGTGAGGGGGGGGGAGGTTGCAGTGCTTCTGTTACCATTAACCATATCATTACGCGTATACTGAACCTAAAAGGTCAGTTTTTGGGGGCTGTTTGGGATTGAGACAGAATCAATTTTTGTAAAATTAAGTGATGGACGAGGGGGCAGGAGGACGTGGGAGGAGCAGTAATTAATTAAACTACCCACTCATATTAAACTACGTGCCGCAAAGGGAACGAAGGGAAGCAGACGGAAGGATAAGAAGATAGGAAGGGGGATTGAGGCTTAATGGCGCGTCGACAATGAGGTCATTAGTACCGTCCTCAGTCACAGTGCAGTGGTTCGGGTTGCCACTGCGTTACGAGGGAAGGGAGAAGGGAGAGAGAGGATGTGTGGAAAGTTGAGGGGAGGGAGAGGATAGGAGGAAACGGGAAAGGGACGGAAAGAAATGGGACGGGGAAGAAAAAGCAAGAGATGTTCTGAGGAAAGGGGAAGGAGAAAAGAGTGGGGGAAGGGATACGATGAGAGGATAAGGGGAGTAGTACGGGAAAAAATTGCCTGTCGTAATCAACATTCAGGCCGAATCAATCGAAAACTGGGAAACACAACCACAGGCGAAACAAAACCCCGGACGAAGCCGGGTACAACTGCTAATCTTTACATTATAAACCAAACTCTCATAGCAGAAATTAAGCAACCGCAACGACCCCCGGAAGGGGAACAATGAAAACGTGCGAGTGTGTCAATTCTTTGGCGTGAAGTTAAAACTGGGACGTTGTTGCCCTGAAAAGAAGTTGAAATTGGCACATTGTTGCCTCGACTAACAATTTTCTCTAACAATTATCCTTCTAACTAAACACCGTGGTAATCTCAAGGGCAAGTATTACATGACGTCATGCACACTTCTTTTTCACACGGTACGCATCGCTTAAGCCACAGCGAAAGACTGGGAGTTGGGGGGGGGGGCAAAGTGAGCTGTTACCATTAAGCATACGATTACGCATTAACTGAACCTAGACGAGAACAAACAAACAAGCACGGGAGCTGGAATCCGGGTTCGTGTTCTGCCACGTAAGCAAAGAGGAGAAAGGGAAGGAAACCAAGAGGAGAGGGAGAGGACGGGATAAACGGAGGAGGGGAGAGGGGAGGGAGAGGATTGGCGGAAAGGGGGAGTGTTACACAAACAAAAATCGACTGTTGCAGTGAACGATCAGGCAGCACCGAGCAAATACTGGGAAATAACCACGGGTTAAACAAATCCCCGGGCGAAGGCGGGTACGATGTTAGTAATCGTATAAAACTACACTATAACGTGTCAACGTGACAATGACGCTTACAATATTTCAACAATCTGTTTTATGTGAAGAATCTACTATACAATCAAATCTCATGCAATAGTTTGTTGTTTCTATTGTTTCACAAATTACTAGTGAAAAATTTAGGTAGGACTAAATCAATCAAGCTGCATTACACAAGAACACACAACACAAGAATATCCATTTTTTAAAGTTCCTTTAGTGTCCCATCGGATAGGCTATAGTGAAGTATGTTGTCGATTTAAATAGCGAAACTACAAATTAAGGTGTTAGTTTGGAATTATACAATCGTATACTGCCAGGTCACAGCGGGAAAAAAAATCGTGCACGATACGCCATTCGTTAACATTTTATAAACCCTTCAGTGCCCCGATATCTCGATTTTAAGGGAATTGAAATTATCTTGGGAGGAGGAGTATAGTCAATTAACCATTTTCAACTAAAAATCAGCGTTTTCTTTGCCTTCAATTTAAACGTCTTGAAGTCGTCTCGGACCGAAAATCACCATTGTGATGTCGGAAAATGAGTCTAGTTTTTTTTAATTAAATTTGTTGAACCCTAAGTCATGTAATTCAAAACTCGATCTCATGTAGATCAACTGACTCATATTTGAATCTTAGTAGCATTATTTTATATGCAGAAAAGGAACACAGTAAGGGTAGGATCAAACCCTGGATTTGGAACCCAGAAACCTCATATCATGGTATGGAATGAGATGTTATCCAGAATAGATCCCGTAGCTGTGGGGATGCCTGCCAACCTGTCACTCTACTCTGGCCGAAACTGACTAGTAGGGACATCGACAGGATCCCGTTTCCAGTAATCAACCAGACAATCTTTGTCTGGCTGTTAGGCTGAACTGTAGCACCCACTTACCAATCACGTCTACTGTGTTGTCAGGTGCAAGCACTTGACTCCGAAATCACAGCACTGGCCCTCTAGGAAACCCTTAAAAATATTTTGGAGTATTCATAGAGGGAAAAAAAAACATATTTCCATAAACTGAATTACGAAAATAAAAATAAATGTAAACAAAAATATAGCTCTGTTGTTAAATGGGCAATCCTCCTAAGGCGTAAGTGAAACGTGATTTTTCCCCTTTTGATTTGACATCTTACATAAAAATCGCTAATCCGGTTGAAAATCATGTTAAATCCCCTGAAAAAAAAAACATCACGACAACAACAACTAAGGGCGGGTTTACGCAACAACTCGCTTTTGTATTCTCGCAGCGAGAATTGGCAAAGTTGTCGTCGCCATGGTAGCAATATAAATGCTTTCAGTCTTATAATCTATGACAATACGATAATGAATTCGTCCTGACGAAATTTACACAGTCGCTTCTGAACACGCATTATTAAGTGACTTAATTGCGAGTCGACATAGCTAAAACCGCCACCATGTTGGAATTTCAGACGTTTTCTTGCTTCTGGCTGCGAGAATGCAAAGGCGAGTCGTTGCGTAAATACGGCCTGATCCTCATTTGCGTAGCGCTAAAGAAACAGAACGTACACTTAGCTGCTTAAAAAAAGGCATACGTTCTACCCGTCTACCTGCTGGCTTTAGCCTGTTGGTGACGTCATACAAGAATTCCTTAGCTTAGAGTTTAAAAAATACTGATTTAAATTTTAAAAATCTGAATTAAATTTGTTTAAATCCGGTTTGAATTTTTTTTAAATCCGATTTAAAGGGATATACCGCCCAGCGCCATTTTTCTCGATCCTCCACATCAAGTACGGTCCCAAAGGCCTATTTAGTTACCGTTAGTCTTTCCTTGCTAAAAATCCATTTTAAAATGCGGCGTCTAGGAGATTTTCTGTTGAATAACTGTTAACTTTATTTACTGCTTCCCGCAGTATACTATAATGCATTGCGCACTTACAGTAATCATGACATTTCATCTCTGTGTGTACATGTACTAATTTTCTAATAATTACCATGAGATCAAAAATCTAAAAGACTAATGCGGTAAAAATTAAAATTAATTATTCCAATAGATCGCCGAAGCAAAATTATAAGACACTAGCCTAGAAAATTATAAATTGTGGTTTTAAAATACGAGAATCATTCCGGTTTGTGACGACACAATTAAAGCGTTCACGCTGGCTTGTCTACTAGGCACAATGCCAACTGAGATAGTAGCTGTGTTTTTCCGCTGCAGTTGACCTTGACTATGATAAATGCGCGGGTGCGATCGACGCGTAGCTGTTATAAGGCATGCGGAATGTTATAAAGCAAGCGGAAGGTTATAAAGCGGTATATTGCTTTAAATTAAAAAAAAAAACACATTTTTTTTGGATTTATTGAAAAAATCATGAGATTTATCCGCCCTGTACAAAGCCAGGTTCCTTTTTTGGACTTATCAGTCACCAGACGACTTATTTCAATTACAGTCCAATATCACCAAATAAATATATCAAAATGTGAAACATTTAGTGACAGTTTAGCTCCACACTAGATGTCTTCAAGGCAGTGACATTTGCCGCCATATTGGCACCAGTATGAGTTTTGGAGAGCATAACTACAAGGTGCACTACATAAAAATGGAGGGAAAAACAACGGAAGAGCGGATTTCTTAGGCTTAAAATAACGTTGTTTTCTCCAACAACAAAAATCGCGCGTTTTAGGTCTAAGAAATCACTCTTAACAGCATCGGCTTCAGTATGACGCCCTTCTGTTTCTCTCTGCAGTGCCCCTTGCAGCTAACACTTTAAGGCTCCAGCATAGAGTTATATACAATAATACTACGTCGTGTCACTGCTCTATAGGGCAGTGACACGACGTAGTATTATTGTGTATAACTCTATGGTGGAGCCAGTAACTGGGTTAGCTGCAAGGAGCACTGGAGGGAGAAAGGAAGATCGTCTTATTGAAGCCAATGCTATTAGACTGGATTTCTTAAGCCTATAACGGGCGAGTTTTGTTACTGGAGAAAACAACGTTCTTTTAAGCCTAAGAAATCCGCTCTTCCGTTGTTTTCCCCTCCATTTGTATGTAGTGCACCTTGTAGTTATTACCTCAAAATGGTGTCTCGTAGCCAAAATGACGTCACATGACGCTGCTCTATAATGTGCTCCACATTATGTTTGCAGGAAACTGACTGTAAGACGCTACGTTTTGTTCCATTACGAGTCTAAAAAACATACCACTATCCCAATCGCACACTCTGACAGTAATTGTGTAGAGTCTACAAATATGATAGCTACATGTTTTTTGCACTTGTAGGGCGAGGAAACGTGGCGTCACGCTGTCAGTTTACTGCCAACATAATGTGGAACGAAGTGTAGTTGATGAATCGTCAGCTATGGAGTGTCTTAAAGAGTAGAAGTATTGATTAGAAACTATAGAGCAGTGACACGACGTAGTATTATTGTATATAACTCTATGCTGGAGCCTTAATGGATTAGCTGCAAGGGGCACTGCAGAGAGAAACAGAAGGGCGTCATACTGAAGCCGATGCTGTGAAGAGTGATTTCTTAGACCTAAAACGCGCGATTTTTGTTGTTGGAGAAAACAACGTTATTTTAAGCCTAAGAAATCCGCTCTTCCGTTGATTTTCCCTTCATTTTATGTAGTGCACCTTGTAGTTATGCCCTCCAAAACTGGTGCCAATCAGGGGGATGGTGCTTTCAGCTTTACTTGTCCGCGTCAGATTTCCAAGATGGCGACCCCGTTGAAAAAAAAAAGCTTATATCGATTTCGTTATAATTGCGTGCGTTAATTTCATTATAAGACGTAAGCAAACGACGAATTGATTAAACAAAGTCGCGATATTGCAACCTGACATTTTTAGCTTAGTAAAACTTGAACGGCTGAAATTAACTTCCTAGTAATTCGTCGAAATGCACTTCTTGAGCTGATAGAAAAATAGAAGCAGACGATGCAACAAGTATAAAGACGGAAGCAGACGATACAGAACACGAATTTTAAATTACTGTACTTGTTATAACTTAAAGCAAAAAATAACTTCGGGGGGGGGGGGGAGGGAAAGATAGGTTTACATTGTACGCCTTGCTTTGCACACCGATGCTATAAAACATGTGACCACCTAGGGACTGTTCATTATTTATCCACCGGGGGGGGGGGGGGGGGGGG
>JAHWFP010166565.1:4223-15679 GCA_023313725.1 Lithobius niger
CCTCACTGGACCAGAGAGGGATAGGTAACCACTATCACCATGGCAAAACCATGAAAACCATGGCATGTATAACTTAACGACTGGGGTTCCTTTAGACCCGTCAATTTTTCCTACCTTCATTTTATTTTTATTGTAAACTATGCATTTTATTTATTTAAGCACAGTGTAGTTTTCTTTTTTATTTGTGCAATTTTACTTTCGGGCTAGGTGTCAGTGGCTGCCAAGTCCATCCATGGACCCATTCGTTCTCTTTACGAATAAGTAGTAGATATCCGTGAGTCCTTGTCGATTTAACGGCTATAATTGCTCGCGAGCAAGAAACGGCTAGTCCAATATCGAGGGGGTGGAGGGAGACAAAGCTAAAATAAATAAATACAAGAACACAACTATGATCTATGGAGCTTGATTTTGTACGGCATATGTGATTGCACATATTGTTGTTGAAAATTTGCAAGCTAATGCTCGAATGTTCAATGGAGGGCAGTGGTGGTGGGGGGGGGGGGGAGTGACCAGCCTCCCCCTCCGCCCCCCAAAAAGAAAAAAAATGTACGATTTTATTGTATGGCGGGAAGAAGGGTAATTAGATTAGACTTATTCATGCTAAATTTTTTGGGTTTAAATAAAAGTATGCAGTTTCTGTAACCGGCACCCTAGTTTTACTTAGCGGGACGGAAAAAAAACAACTACAACAACCACAAAAAACGCTGTTCCGCACATATTTTGTGACGAGGCCCTGTGGTAGTCAGAATGATCACAATGTTTAGGAATTTTTATTGTTGTTAGAAATAAATGTAACTTATGGCCATGGTCTTTGATGGGAATGCTACGCATGCAAACCGACTGAGGGCTGGTAATCGTGGCAGACCTGTAGCAGGAGATTGTTAAAAGTGTAAAACATTAACACCTCCAATCTCATTGCTCGAATGTGAAAAATAACTAGCACACTATGACGAGTAAGAACATTGTTTGTTTTGAGTTTCGTTTTGCCATTTCAAGGATTTTCATCTTTCTTACCTTTTTTGTTTTTAAGGTTCCTCAGATCGTGAAACACTCGTTAAAAAGTTAAAACTGAAATTTTGAATTAAAATGCAAAACTACCTAGTGCGTGGCGTGCCGAAAAATTAACGGCAGCGGGCAGCGGCGGCGTGCCGAAATTATTTTTCATCAGCAACGGCGTGCAGAATATTAGGAAAATCATCATGCGTGGCGTGGCGGCGCACGGGTACACCGCCAGGTCGTGCATAGGCAAGGCCGGCTGAGATAAGAGTTGATCCAGGAAGCAGCTACTATCTCAGCTAGCCTTGCGCATAGGGCCGCGATCGTTTCTTCTAGCAGCTATCTAGCGAGCTTAACGTAAATTCCACATTGCCAATTGTAGCATAATACACTCAAATACAATTTTTACGTTCGAAGCAGTCCCACTTACGTTTCATAATAAGTATTTCACTAGTTTGTTAGTCCAGGTGGTCCAGAGTTGCGTCGATTCGTGGTCCAGAGTTGCGTCGATTAGTCGGATCGACAACGACAGCCATGTTGATTTCAGAGATCACAAATACATGACGTCAGCGTCGGCGCATGTGCAGCCCAATTTATTTAGGAAAAACGATCTTCGGTGATGAGGAGGATTCATACCATGCCGACCTCGCTTGCTAGCGTATAGGACCTTGATTAGGTATATCAAGCTCCAAAAAACCTATCAACATTTGCAACTAAATTGGCATTTCCTACTAAATTAAACATCCCTCTTTTGAAAATACACGTACGATGAAAAAAAAAAGAAAAAAAGTAACGTTTATTTTGAAGTCGAGGTAAAAAAAACCTTACTTTTTCGTTAACGGTCCCTCAAGACAGAGAAATAGGACAGTATTAATGGTTGTCTTTCTTTTACCAAGAATTGCTTGCTTTTACGAAACGAACCGAAATCATTGCTTGTTGGGTAAAGGGGAAATTTCTTATTTGCCTTGTTGGCCGATGGAGCTCATGGAAATCGAGCAACAATACTCCTGCGAAGGTAACAATGGCAAAGCATATCAATAACAACAATAATTAGGTTCGGTGGTTGGAACGGCACGTCGCTTAAAGACGCCGGTTCACCATTTCGATAGCGTTGCGACGGAGGATATAGGCTAGGGGTTTAACCTCTTTTACTCTGGTAATGAACCAACTTTTTTTTAAGCTATTCGGAACCTTTATTTTACGATGATGGTAACTGTGATTGTAAATATGTTTTTTGCAGTGTATTAGGTGCCTGATGACGCCCCCCCCCCCTTGTGCGGGAAAAAATATTGCTTTGTGCATAATTAATGTGACAGGGATGCACATTTATGGAGTCGACCCATAATATTCAAGCAAATTTGAATCAACAAATCACCCTTAGTAAAAGACATGAACTCCCGAACCGATCCGAACCATTACGAATTACTTCAGTGGAACCCTTAGTCAGTAACGATTGCTCTACTACCGTATTTGCAGTACTAGCAGTCGTAACCCAGGTTTGCCGGGGTTTTGGTTCGCCCGTGGTTGTTTTCCAGTTTTCGCTCGGTGTTGCCTGTACGTTCACCAAGACGCGTAATTTTTCTTCTTGTAATACTCCCTTTTCCTCCCATCTTCTCCTTCTCCTTTCTCTCCCAGTCCTCCTACCTGACCGGCCGTACACCTTGTCGCTGGTGACATGTAGTGGTCGACTTTCCAAGCTGGGGTCTTTTAACCAAGGCCCGCTGAGATAGTAGCTGCGTTCCTCGCTCCACGATCCAGGCCCGTCAGCTCTGTGCTCTTCCGGTATTAGTTAGTGACAGACACGCCAGGATCGTCCAGTACCGTACGGCATGAGGATTGGTTTCTGAACAAAATTTATGCTTTAAACTTTAAACAAGTAAAGGTAACGATCAAATTGCGAGATCTGGCGCATATTGTGGGCTTTTCACGCATTCAATTAGTCCAGATACAAATTCCTTTGGGTTCTCAATCCGTACGGTACTGGACGACTCCTAGCGTGTCTGTCACTAAACAGAAGCAAGCTGACCGGCCTGGAGTGGAGCGCAGCTACTATCTCAGCTGGCCTTGCTTTTAACAGTACTTTTTTTTTTTTATCGGCGCTTAGCTTATACAATATTACAATATAAAACAATGACTTTGCTTAACTCAATCAATTGTCGATTCCATCTCTTTTGCTTCGGCTCTCATTCAAAGGGTTTAACGAGCGTTAACCACTCCTGGTCATCTGCCCGAAGCCCTAAGGCCCTATGTCTGCAACAACCAGATTCCCAGGTGGTCACCCACCCAAGTATCTCATTTTTTGACTTGGAACAATGTACATACAACAACGACTTCCTCGATACAATCAATCCTTGACTCTAGCTTTGCTGTTAGCTTTTTTGTTCTGAAACTTTGGTTTATTAGTAAAAGCAGTAGCCTGTACTGTAAGTTTTGACTTCGGTTTCCCATGTTAAAGCCGAAATTTCGATCCTTAATTTCTCCGCCGTCTTTCAACATTTTCGTCTGAAATTTGGTATATGAGCTTTGAGGGACTTGGCCAACACGTGTACCAACCTTTATCAATTTCCGATTCATCACATTGGAAATCTGGACCTAAGCTGGGATCGTGAGTTTCATTATTGTCTTATTAGAAAACAAAAACGAGCTGGTTTGATGTTTAAGGTAAGGTTTAACTGATCCGAAGTCAAAACAGCAAAGTAACACAAATAAACTTTCCTGTAAAGTTTCACATACCGCAGTGTTCCTGTACTGTTTAGTCCACGTGAAACCTTACTGCTGTATTCACATGTTTTTACATCTTTTACTTTAAAACATGATAGATCTGATTGCTTCATTCTAATTGGCTAAACGACATCGCTAAAAAATCGTAAAAACCAATGTTTTTAGTGTGTTTAGTACAGAACTGCAGATTAAGTAATTCAGGGTACGTGCGACTCCTTGAAAACCTGAAAATGTCGTTGAAAAGAAAAATGAAATACCAGTCTTGAAGTCTTGAATATGAAATCTTGCAAAGTGGTGTATGTATCAATAGGATGAATGGAAAGGAGGCGACTTGACTAGAATAATGCTAAAAAATTTAAACCGAAAGTAGGCGAGTGTGTAGCATATATTATACATTATATTATTCTTAACAACAATTTTGAAAGGTGGGATATGGTTTTAATTTTGTTTACGTGTCTAATGGTTGCATACAGCAGTAAGGTTTCACGTGGACTAAACAGTACAGGAACACTGCGGTATATGAACCCTTACAGGAAGGTTTCTTTGTGTTCCTTTGCTGTTTTGACTTCCGATCAGTTAAACCTTACCTTAAACATCAAACGAGTTCGTTTTTGTTTTCTAATTGTGTAAGATACGACAACAATAATGTAAGCAAGTCCCTAATTAACAACGCTAAAAAGTAAAAAAAAAAACAACAACTTAAGTGTGACGTCTGGCGTACTCCTTCTATTTTGCCTCTCCCCCCCCCCCCCCATCCCCTCATTTCTCTCTCCTCAACAACCGAACAGAATTGGATAATACTAGAAATATTACCGTTCATTGAGTTAACTTGTTTTATAGCCTAAATAACTAAAGTAGGAAAACAAAAGGAAGAGGGTTACATCAATTTGATTGATAACATTGTTCGCAATTTTTATGTCAATCATTTGAAGGGGAAAATGGAAATTCGTGTATCTTTCTTGTGATCCACTCCAACCTTATTACCTTATATCAGTCAAAGAACAATTGAAGATTGCGATTTGTGGTTTTGTTTGTTAGTTGGTGTTTCCTGTATTTCGGTAGTGTTATTCAATATCTTTATACCAACATTTCTTTAAGAGATCGCTCTAAGTTGCTCGCGGATGCATTTCCGTTTTGTGACTCTTGTGGGGAATTCCTGTGGGGAATTCCTGTGCGAGCAGGGTGGAGCCTTTGGGAACTTAGCTTTCCTGCAGTGCGCGCATAGCAGCGTCTCCGGACGCCGAAACTAACCTTGGAGGGAGAGGTTCACCTCGGATTCGAAATTCGGGGGAGCCAATGAGATTGTGACAAATTGAGGAATTAGTAAAATACTCCATCCTGCACGCAAGGGCCCCAAAATAATGGAGTTTGATCAGTCAGAGAGTGGGTTCCGACCCAGACGTAAACTTACGCTGACCCATCCACTGGTAGATGTGTCAGATGGGTCAGATGTGAAGTAAGTAGCGACCCGTCCAATGGCTCGGACGTGGTTATGTTAATATTAGAAGAGCGTGACAATAAGTAAACGGGTCAAGTCCCGAAGTCGCAAAGGTTAGTGGAATTAATATAATCATTGTTTTCATGTGTGATGGATTTTTTTTTTAGTATTTTAAGGTACATTTTTGGTTATTCTGTGTATTGTGGGAGTTTTTTATTTTACCTATTTTTGTTGGGTCGAATGGAGTTTTGGAACCTGGTCATGGTTGTGATCTTAAAGGCGCCTTTTCACCTTTTCAACGCCTAGTGCAGCACCGTAGAATCCTCGAGCAATAGAAAGAAAACTAGCCACATCACTCGCTAATTCGGTAGCTCCGTTGGCGTCGTCTCAGTTCGCTCAAGGACGTTTGCCTGAAAAAAACTATGACGTCATGAACAAATATCATGAGGGTAAAAAAAAAAACTTTGACGTTATTTTTTCTGGGTATTTCGCATATTTTAGGGTCATAATATCAAGTAAGCGGTGAAAATAGGCCTACCCGAAGTGTAATTTAATTATCTTTCATTTGGTCCTACTCCCATCTTTGTAGGTACCTTGCTTCCGGAGGAGTAGGGGGTACAAACACGCACGCACGTACATCATACAATTTTAATGATGTAGACTAGCCATATCTTTCGCTTCGCTCACTCCACTGGCGTCGATCCATGTTTCATGCAATTTTTTTGATACCAAGAGCATCACAAAATCGATATACTGATTTTTTCAACGCAAACTAATTGCAAGTATTGCTCACAATTCGTCCATTACATTCAACACGCCTGCCTTTCTCCTACATCATTCAAAATATACGATTTGTCTGTTTGCACGTTTGTACGTCTTCTCTTCCAGAAGTAATCTCGTACGACGGTGAGAGATAAGAGATTGAGAGAGAGAGCAAAGCGAGACATACATTGAAAAGGTTAAGTTTACGTGGAAATCGCTGGCTTTGCTCGCTCAATCCACGCACCGCCGTGCTTCAGAAACACGAAAGTTGGCACCCTTTTAAAACCAGGTCTATGGATTGATTTTTTCATGCATCAAGTCACTTAATACAAAACCAATTTTAAGATCTGTATATTGTATGACGCAAAATACGTCGTTATTTTAGGTCATTTTTGCGTGGTTATTTTTTAAGGTTTTTTTATGCATTCTTTTTTAGATCATCTCAGTGCGTAACTAATAGCTACAAGACGGTTTGTTTGACACGAAATTTAACCCGTGCGTGAAGAGACTATGACGTCATGAACAAACATCCTGAGGGTAAAAAAAACTTTGATGTTATTTTTGAAGGATTTTTCGCGTATTTGAGGGTCTTAACATCAAGTGACAGCGATGAAAATAGGCCTAACCGAAGCGCAATTTAATTACCTTTCGTTTGGTCCTACTCCCATATTTGTAGGTTCCTTGATTCCTGAGGAGTAGAGGTATAAACACGAACGCACACACATCATACGTCTTTAATATGGACTTGATATGGACTAGCAGCTGCAGCCCGACTTCGCCCGGGGTTTTGTTTCGCCTGTGGTTGTTTCCCGGTTTTCGGTAGGTGTGGGCAAAACGTTGAATCCGACAGGCAATTTTGCTTTTTGGAATACTCATCTTTTCTTCACATCCTCTATCCCCTCCCATCCTCCCTCCAAAAAAACGTACCTTGTAGATTCTGTTAATGCGTAACCATATGCTTAATGGTAACAGACGCAACCCCCTCCCCCCTCCACTTCTCGGGGTGACAATCTCTTTATTTTCTAAAGAGCATGGCTAACAGACGCACTGCCCCACACACGGGCGTTCTCCGTTCAGTCCCCCCCCCCCCCGGCCACTCCCAGTTTATCGCTTTAGCTTGAGTGATCCGTATCGTGTGAAAAATTATAACGGTCCTGCAAGCATATGACGTCATTGAAGACTTGTCGCTGAGATGACCGCGGAGCAAATTGTTAGTCGAGGCAACAATGTTCCAATTTCAACAATTTTTCAAGGCAACAGTTTCGTCTTCTAGCCAAGAATTGACCCGCTCCCCGGTTTTCATTGTAGGGGTGGCTGTTTTTGTCGTTTTGCTTTGGGGGTTGTCGTGTTTTTGCTACGAGACTTTGCTGCTTACAATGTAGATTACAAACAAAAACGTCAAGTGTGCCGTAAAAAAAAGGGGTTATATGATTGAAGTTGTTAAAATGTACACGGATAAAAATTGGTGATTTTTAATTGAAATAATCAAATGTACAATTGAGAAAATTGGATCTGTTGTGCTGTTGTGATTGGTAAAGCACAACAGCACTTAAACAGATGCAATTTTCTGAATTGTACATTTGATTATTTCAATTAAATATCACCAATTTTTATCCGTGTACATTTTAACAAGTAAAATGAAACTTCAATCATATAACTCCTTTTTTTTACGGCACACTTGACGTTTTTGTTTGTAATCCGTGTACCTTTTTTACGGCTACCATGGTGTCGCGCTATAAAGGTTTATGATGCAGTCGATTGTTGCATGCACGAAGAATGGATCTGGAGTTTGCTGAGTGGCATTGTTCCCTAAATACAATGGTTAAAACAATGTAAAACAATCAAAATGATCGTTTAGGGTCCCGTAACTCCGGAATGGATGGACCAATTGAAAAAGTGGTCCCTGTAAGGTTGAAGCCCATGAAAATTTCTGGGTCAGATCATGGTTCAGATTTTAGGTAGGTGCAGTAGTTTTTTCTGAAACCGTGTCAGCCAAGAACAAGAACAAGAACCAGAACAAGAACAACAATAAGTGAACAGTTTTCAAATTTACGTGTGGATCCCTACGTTTACTCTTGCACGGAATTGCATAAAAGTTGGTGTAAAGTTTGAAAAAGTTGCTATCTACTATCTGGCCAAGTTTGGTCGAAATATATTGAATAGAAACGGAGAAATTAGTAGTTTTAGTTTTGCTGGAGAGAGGACTTCAATCATGTGTATACACGGCTATCGCCGTGTATAATATTACAGCCACAAGCAGCTGGGGATATAGAAAAAAAAACAGAAGCTACTTTGGGAAAAACAGGGTAGGTCAATCAAGAAGTCACCTCATGACTGGTGAATGATCCACAAGAACATGAATACACAAGTATTTTAAGTTTCGGTAAATTCTTTTATGTCTTGGTCAAATAAAACAATGTATATACACTAAAAACCGCAGCTACATAGTAAGATTTTTAATCAGTCAATCCGCCATCTTGGAATGGATGGATTGGGTAGTTCATCGACTAACAATGAAAAACAACAGTCAGCACGTATATTTTGGTGGGGTAAATTCTTGGTTTTCTTCTGTTTTTTTTTTACAACACAAATCGTTATTATGGACTTCTCCTCTTGAACACTGTCATGTTCGTCCATTACTGGATACAGTCAGTTGGGCATAAAATGCCGTAACTATCACTTCATATTCCATCCCTTGTCACAAGGTCGTCTGAGAAAGAAGATGTGGGTTTCATTTCCTGGATCCAGGCCAGTCGATTCAACATCCCGGCACACACGTGAATGGGCGTGGAGAGGCCTTGGCTTGAAGAGGCCATGTTCTTCCCCACTTCAAGGGCCGGCCATCAATGCTGTTTCACACCAACTTGCCGCATGCTTGACTAATCGCAGGACGACACGATTGATATTTCTCGCACCTGTTTATTTGGTTAATGCCTACACACCCTATTTTTAACGTGGGTTGTCTTAGAGAATAATTATGACCAGTCATTCCGCAATTGGCAGCACGTGCTTGCGGCCCAGAGCGAATGATGGTGAAGCGGTAATATCACGGACACTCTGTCGAGCCCTACGTGCTCTCCTTTATACCACTCCTGATTGGGAGCGACAATTCAACCCTTTCCAATGTCAGATGCCATTCGCCATTTGGTAAATGAAAACCAGCAATTGGTGACTTGCTCCACTTGCAATACAGACTGAGGGCGTGTTTATGCAATGAGACCTTCTCGCTCGCCGAATGCTACTTGCTAGTGAACCGTTATTTATTACGATTACTTTTTCCAGTTTCTGAATTAACGCGGTAAGACACAACAAATTAACAAATTAAAAGTATTATAGACAACAACACGGATAAAGAACAAAGTGCAACACATTTTAAACATTGCTACAACTTTGTTGTCCAAAATTTGCTATTCTCGTGCAAAGAACAGCTTCTAGCAGTGATCTGAAGACGGTAGATAAATAGCTGCTCGCAGCGAGAATTCAAAATCCAACATGGCGTGCATTTCGGGGTTATTGTATAGGGCAGTGACACGACGTAGTATTATTGTGTATAACTCTATGGTGGAGCCAGTTACTGGGTTAGCTGCAAGGTGCACTGGTGGGAAAAGGAAGGTCGTCTTACTGAAGCCAATGCTATTAGACTGAATTTCTTAAGCCATGATTTTTGTTGTTGGAGAAAACAACATTCTTTTAAGCCTAAGAAATCCGCTCTCAAAGCACTGTCTTGACTAGAAGTGCCGTTTTTTCCATTACATTTTAATCTAGTGCACCTTGTAGCTATGCCCACCAAATTGAATCTCGTAGACAAAATGACGTCACATGACGCTGCCCTATAGAAAAAAAACCATCGAATGATGACATTCAGAAATCAGTCCGCCATCTTGCACTGCACTAAAAATTATTTTTTGTTGTCATAAATCGACGCCGTCAAGCCGTACGCGTCGTACGTCGTCGCGAAGCACCAGAAGATGATCTGCGTCTGCGTCATTGCCATGGTTACTAAGTATAGAGGGCAGTGACACGACGTAGTATTATTGGATATAACTATATGCTGGAGCCTTAATGGGTTAGCTGCAAGTGGTACTGCAGTGAGAAACAGAAGGGCGTTCATACTGAAGCCGATGCTGTGAAGAGTGATTTCTTAGACCTAAAACGCGCAATTTTTGTTGTTGGAGAAAACAATGTTATTTTAAGCCTAAGAAATCCGCTCTTCCTTTGTTTTTCCCTCCATTTTTATGTAGTGCACCTTGTAGTTATGCCCTCCAATACCCATACTGGTGCCAATATGGCGGCAAATGTCACTGCTCTATAGACAACTCGAAAGCCACGTGCTCCTGTAAAGGCGAGAAGAGCCAGCAGATTTAGAATTAATCAAATTAAAGCTAGTGAACGAGAATATTGTTATAGAGCAGCGGCAAGTGACGTCATATTGGCTACAAGAGAGATAGCTGCAAGGGGCACTAGATTAAAATGGAGAGTTAAACAACGGCACTTCTATGCAAGGGAGTGCTTTGAGAGCAGATTTATTAGGCTTAAAAAACCGTTGTTTTCTTTAATCCCTTATGCTGCGAGGTTGTAATCGGAAAATAAAGATTCCACTTGCTTAAAAATGTCAGCAACTGCCAACAAATCGACAAAAATCGTGCATTATAGGCCTAAGAAATCCACTCTCAGCAGCAGTGTCTTCAGTAAGACGCCCACTTCTTTTTGCCCTCCAGTGCCCCTTGCAGCTAACCCAGTGACTGGCTCCACCATAGAGTTATATACAATAATACTACGTCATGTCACTGCCCTATTGCATAAACGCGCTATGACAATCCAAAAGCGATATAGGCTTGTAAGTTACAGACGAACGGCTGGCGGCAGTGGCCACACAAACTTAAAAGGGCTACAAACTGTTTCTGGAATATAAAATGATGTGTTCCCCTATTTTGTTCCAGTTCTGTGCACCTTGTGAGCACACACACTTGCATAGTCACTCTATAGTATTGTTCTGGTTACCACTTTTTGTTGATTCGTTGGTTGTAGAGCATCACCTTATCATTATCCTTGTAGTGTTAACCAATGAGTGAGTACCATTCATGCAAATAGTCATACCTTATATAAGCTGTATTTTAGCCCATAATAAACGCCTGTCTTTTACCGTCTACACCTGTTCTTCTCTAGAATAGTATAGAGCAGTGACACGACGTAGTATTATTGTATATAACTCTATGCTGGAGCTTTAATGGGTTAGCTGCAAGGGACACTGCAGAGAGAAACAGAAGGGCGTCGTACTGAAGCCGATGCTGTGATGAGTGATTTCTTAGACCTAAAACGCGCGATTTTTGTTGTTGGAGAAAACAACGTTATTTTAAGCCTAAGAAATCAGCTCTTCCGTTGTTTTTCCCTCCACTTTTATGTAGTGCACCTTGTAGTTATGCCCTCCAAAACCCATACTGGTGCCAATATGGGGGCAAATGTCATTGCTCTATTGGCTAATATTATTAGCTCTGTAATGTGTTAGGTCAAATACACATCATAAAACTTTACTATGCAA
>JAHWFP010166565.1:20679-30903 GCA_023313725.1 Lithobius niger
AACCGTGGTGGACTTTTGTTGCATAATTTTGTTTCATTCATGGAATGACATGAATGAAACAGCGCCAGAAGAAAACTTGAAACTTGAACAGAAGCGTTTGTTATACCATCTCCTTGTTACTCCTTGGGTTACTCCTTATTGCGTACTTATGTAGGCGAATGGCTGCATGAGTATGGAGTGAATGCATGAAGGAATGGGTTGGTGACTTTACTAGTTTTAGTTATTATTATGTTGCACTGGATAACATTTTACTAAGAATTTATAGGGTTGGCGAGGAGAATATGTGACAGACCCAAACTGAAACGTCTTAGATACATTCACATTAGTTCGGTCTTAGTTTATAGAGGGCGCCACGTGTTTTATGTGGGAATTTCTACTCAGCTTTTAGCCTAAAATTAAATTAAACTAAACGAAACTAGCTTAAGTTTAATTATTATTTAGCCTAGCATAGTTGTAATTTAGTTTACTTTAGATTTGGGCTGAAAAATGAACAAAAATTACCAGATAGAACACGTGGCGCCCTCTGAAAACTCAGACTGAACTAATGGGGGTCGAATCTAACATGTTTCAATAGGGACTTTTTAGAGTTACAAATTCTCCTTCCAAACCCTATAAATTCTTGATTTTACTAATATCTGAAACGAAACGTTCAATGTTGAAAAGTAAGGGTTCAAAATTCAAACCCTCGAAGGAACACGGACAAGTGTTGACTGACGTAAGGGCCTAGACGTCAAATTTCGTCATAAGATGCTGGTAAGCATTATACCTTTACTACCCAGTGGCCGGCTTAATGAATTTGTTAGTCAGCTTTTTATATTATTCAACTTTGTAAATTTAATTCTAGCCTATATGGACGGAACGTGCTTCGGTTGTAGCTTGCTGAGGTTGTAGCAGGTTTTTGTTATTTGGAATATCTTTGATGTAAGAATTTTAAACTGGCCGCGTGTAAACATCATGAAACTCGGTGTCAGGGTAGCCCTCGTCCCCGCGCACATTTTAACATGATTTTCTGTGGAAGTTTGGTATTTGTCTTTTGATACTAGAACTGTTGACGACAACCAGTTATTACGCTCTTTGCTGCGAATACACGGTGGTGTTACCAAACCGATAAAAAATTGTCAACCTAAAGCAAAGCAGGAAAGCACATACCTTACTATCATTGGATCCGTCGCATGGGCCATTGTATCTTCTCTTACAGTTTTTTTTTCAACCTGAATTTATTGCTTTCCCATTCTTAAAGACGGAAGCTGATCACTAGAACCAAGGGTCACTAGAAGCAAGGACTTACCAGCATCTTAGTGATGAAACTTGATGTCTGGACCCTTACTAATCTATCAAAGCTTTACTGTGGCTTTCGTCTAAGCTTTTCGTTTAGATTATTATCTTATATAGTACACGCACTACCTATTTCCCTTACCTTATTTGATTCTAGCTACTTACTATGGTTCACATACTGATATGATTGAAATGTGTGAATCAACCTTATGGTACCTACTCTCTCGTTACTGTTAATTAAGGCAAACGAAAAAAAAATCCAAAGAAAAAATCCACGGAAAAAAATCCAGAAAAAAAGATCCAGAGAAAAAAAATCCAGAGGAAATAAAATCCAAAGAAAAAATCCAAAGGAAATAAAATCCAAAGAAAAAAATCCACGCAATAAAAATCCAATGCCATTTTTTTATTTCGTTATTATTATTATTTTTTTTTGTAGCTTAGTATTTCTACATCTGACTTTTGGACGGTATGACCCTACAGTCAGTGTCTGAGGTACCGGATTAGGGCATCTGGTTCACTTGATTCGAAGTCGCCTCGGTATTGCCAGAATATTGTAGGCTTTCCGTCGACTCGCAATTGTAAATAGGTGTTTTAGCTCTGGTAATTTGTCCACTAAGGTCTGGGCTTTCAAAGTAGTTGTGCTATCACTACTCAATTATGTAACTACGGTGTAGTCCCCTTTCCTATTAAAAGACATCGACCTGGTCGAATAGGTCCAGTGTCGTTCTACCAAGGGGCTGCCTGATCTGCACAACTATTAATCCCAAGCACACAGTTAATGGGAAAGAAAATATGGCGCCGTCACCCTACCCCCACCCAGATTATTAAAGTGCAAAAAAAACAAAATTAAAAAACATGTATAAGTTAAAAAATAACACTCATTTAAAAATAGCGTGGCCAAATGAATGAAAATAGGAAGGCAGGGTAGGGTCACGACTGCCTTACCACCAAGGTTAAACCTGCCAGGTCCCCGATGGCATTACAAGACATGTAGGAATGGGAGAGGAGATCGCTAATTGTTTAGCAATGTAAGTAGAATTTTAAAAAGTATAAAATATCAACCAACGTTTTATAAGTTGATGGTCACTGCATTAAAATGAAGGGCGTGTCCCACAACTACACCAAACCTAGTTCAAAGTTCGTTTGTTAAAATGTATTCGCAAATACCTCACCGTAACATGATGGTGTGCAACTGCTCGCAAAAACTCATTTAATTTTCGACTGCCCTCGGCGTATATTGCTCACATAGGGCTTTAAATTTTCATTGCATCTCCTCGTAAATGTTTAGTTTTCTCTTTGAAACAGCTTTGAACGAATTTCATAGCACGAAGTACAAAATAACTTCACATTAAAAAAATGCGGGCGAAAAAAGAAACAAAACAATGGCATTGGATTTTTATTCTGTGGATTTTTTTTCCTTTGGATTTTTTTCTATGGATTTTATTTCCTCTGGATTTTTTCCGTGGATTTTTTTTCTTTGGATTTTTTTCCCTAGATTCGTTAATAAGTATTAGAGTTCGTATTAGAGTTCGTTTGCGCACGAGAATTTCAGAAAATTGGACAGGAGGAGGCGGTGGAGCGACTAACAATGTCAAAATGTTACAATGCTGCAACATGTAACAATAGGGTAACAATAGGCGAGGCGCACAATATCGGATTATAGCTCACTCGAACAAGATGCAACGATGGTTGGGTGCCGGGGAAACTAACATTGTGGTTGTTTGAATTAGTTAGATCGTTGTGGAGAACCAAAATTAATTGGTCTTGAATCTTGATCTTGATCTTGATTTTTCCTTAAATCTTCAAGTTTTAAACCGTAGGGTGCGAAATCTTAAATTTTGAGGCCTACCTCAAAATTGGGCGGCCGACATAACTGAGTGACTTATTTACTTTTTCAATGCGGGCTTTGGGAAGCCAGTTGAATTGTTTCCGCGATTGTTGCCACGATACTGAAACAATCCAGAATCAACTACTCATCGAGATGACGCATGCTAAATCCAGAAATACGCTAATGTGTTGCCATCAAATAATAATCATGGGACGAACCTTCGGCGGAACCTAAACATAAGTATCCATTTCTAATGTTCCGTTTTATTTCTAATGTTCCGTTTTTTCGAAAACAAAAATCGGTGGACAGTGGACACATATAAAATGAAAGCGAAAAAAGCCAACAACTTAACTGAGCAAAAAACGGCTTCGCCGTTTAGAAAAAAAAAGGGGCTCGTATCCGCATACTCACAGCCCTGAAGGTACACGAATAAAAACGGATTAGAGTTCACTCGAACGCAACGAACTATAATTTGAACTCCAATTCACAAAACGTAAACCCACAAACACACACAACAAAATGGAAGCGAACAAAATAGACGCCATAAACAGCAAAACGCTGCAAAATTGAAAGATAAAAATGCATACACAAAATGAACAAGTAATTACTCAAACGAACTAGAAATAACCACCTCAAACGACCTTCAAACACAAAAACAGGCAAAAAACTGCCCTAACTAGGAGTCTGCTTCTTTCACAAATTATAAATGCACTCAAAATACACATACACCCAGCCACACGAAACAGACTTAATATATGAAACAACAAACACAGACAAATATAAAAAAGTCTGTATAATACACAAATTACGCGTGCACGTCTAAACACCGAAACAGTTTCAAACATAAACTGGGCTTTCTTTCTGACATAACCATTGATCAAAAACAGTCTTTGTTCCCTGGTACTGGACTTCAAATTATAGTCATTGCGTTCGAGTGAACTTTAATCCGTTTTTATTCGTGTACCTTCAGGGCTGTGAGTATGCGGATACGAGCTCTAATGTTTTTTGCTCAGTTAATGGTAGTAAGATTTGCATTTTAATTATTATTGCTAAAATAAAGCAACGCATGCTGATTTTCATTTTAAACAATTAATTGGCCCCTTTTGTTTTAAACTTTGAGAATTCTATTTCATTTAATTAAAACTTCACCATAACTTTAACAGCATTTCCAACTGATAGTAAACTGCAGTTTTATGTAGAAGCTGCAGTTCTAATCCACAGACAACTGAATTTTAAAATTACTTTAAATATGTTTTAATGTTAATAATTAGATAAGCTAGAAAAATTGTAATTATTAACAATAAAAAGTACTCAAAAGTAACGTTAAAATTCGGTTGTATGTGGAGTGGAACTGCAGTTTCTGTGTAAAACTACAGTTTACTAGCAGTTGAAAATTTTAAGGTGTCTGTCCTAATGAGATCTGAGATAAGATTAAAGTTACATAGCCAGTTCTTTCCTTTAAAAAAATCAATTAATTAAATCAGTTAAAAAATTGTAATTATTAGCATTAAAAAGTATTTAAAAGTAATTTTGAAATTCAGTTGCCTGTGGTTTAGAATTGCTGTTTCTGTTTAACACTGGAGTATACTAGTGTTGGAAAAGCTATTCGCTTATTAAAACGTCATTTAAAAGTGAACTCCGCCCTTGTAGATTGCAATGGTAAGTCTGCTTCTGAACAAATTTTGATGTTAAACTGTAGTTTTCAACTGGAATTTAGTGGGTTGTAATAAGATTGGTGGTACATGCAATTTTGGTCAGCAACTGTTTTCCAAAATCAATTAGTAGATCTTCATAAAAGTGATGGTGAGACAGGGACTACTGCAGCATGAATGGTCAGATTGAAAGATTTGGTAAATATGTACCTTTATACAGTTTCTTCTCTTTATAGCTCAAGTTACCATCCACAGTAACTTCAGTCAAAACCCAACTGTATTAAACTGCATTTTCAGTCTACAATTGCAACTGAAGACTACCGTTTAACTTGTAAAAATACTGTTACAATCTACAAGAACCGCATTGGAACACTGAAATTATATATTTAAAAACTGCTGTTGTTGATGACGGCTGGTCTTGAATACAGTATTTTGATTCAGAAACTGCAGCTCCAGTCTATAAGAACTGCAGCTCTCCACACAAACTGCAATTGTGTAGTGGAGAACTGCAGTTACAATCTACGAGAACTGCAGATGAAAACTGCACTCGCAGTTTTGTCATAGAACTGTAGTTCCGGTCTACAGTTAAAAGCTGCAGTTTATAACAGAAACTGCAATTTTGTAGTGGCACTACAGTTAGTTTACAAGAACTGCAGGTGAAAATTGCACTTCATCACAGAAACTGCAGTTCTACAGTTAAAATTTTCTAGTACTGCACTTGAAGAGTGCACAAAAACTGCAGTTCCAGTCGCTAAGAAGTTTTCCACACAAACTACAGTTCTATAGTGGAAATTCAGTTACAATTTACAAGACCTGCCGTTGAAAATTGCACTTCGTCACAGAAACTGCAGTTCTGTAATGGAACTGCTGTTCCAGTCTACAAGAATTGAGTTAAAACTCTAGTTCATCACAGAAACTGTAGTTGTGCAGTGGACCTGCAGTTACAATCTACAATAACTGCAGTTGAAAACTGCAATTTGTTGCAGAAACTGCAGTTTCATAACAGATCTGCAGTTAAAAGAGAAAAAAACTACAATAAATTTACACTACGTGCAGTTTCATGGGGAAAATTGCAGTATTTTTTTTGTAAGGGGTCCGTGTTCCTTCGAAGGTTTGACTTTTAGGCTCTTACTCTTAGGTTTTTGTTTATGAATCTGTGTTATTTGAGAATTGTAGCTGAACTGTGAATTGACAGGGCAGCCTGTAAGGAGAAGAACGCACAATTGACATAACCCAGAGAAAGATGTCTATATTCGAGACATTCCAACATCACTGTTTTTCATGGGCTATCAGTTTATAACCAGCGGCATTTATTTTGTAGGGCTATGTGGTCAGGTAAATCAGACGGTAGTCCGTCTCCGGTGCCGACTCTTAACGAGTTGGTGAACTCGTAACTCATAATATCCCGGGGAGGGGGGAAGAAATCTTCGCTTGAAGAAGCACCTACCCTAATAATGTGTTCCCCTCATCCGTTACTGTACCCGACTTCTATTCCTACCGTAAGTAGTCAAGTACCTTGAAACACTACAGGACTTTCTTATAAAATTAGTGGGAAATAGTAACTTTTATGTTGGAAATTGCACACATAGTCGCATAAAAGTTGAAAATATTGTTAATTATAATTTGACAGTTTTGGTTTTGCCGGATTTTGCTGACTCGAGCAAAGTGGAGCTTTCCCCCTTACCCTTCCTTCGCTTCGGCCCTGCATGATTGTTGATCGCTCATTGAAACTTGATAATAGTTTCATCGTCAATATACACTCAACATTATAGGCCGACCCACTAAGAATTAGTTAAGAGAACGAAATGACGTCAAATAAGAAGTTAGCATTTTGTAATGCATGAGTTTGAAGATACAGTCATTAACTTTGTGATTTGATGTGTTTCCAGTTGTTTACACTTGACCTGTTTTCTTTTAGCTTCGGTGAAAGCAGGACTTATAGTTGTTGCGGTCTACGATTACAATCCCACTTATCAAGGAGATGTTCAGTTCAAGAAAGGAGATAGATTGCTTATACTGGACAAGAGGTTTGATTGACCACATTAAGTATTTAAGTTTTACTAAACATTGGTTTTAAACCACACATTTCCTATGAAACTGTTAGTAATTATTATTTTTGTCATAATAAATACAGTTACAATTTGATTAGCACAATTACAGTTGTCATGGGGATGTCCATAAATCACGTCACGCTTTTTGGCCTTTTTTGAAACACCCTTTACCCCACCCCTTTGTCACAAGTGGTCATCCCGATTGTAAAACCGGGCAAAGACCCTACTTCTCCTTCCAGTTATCGCCCAATCGCTCTGACTAGCTGTGTCTGTAAACTTATGGAACGGATGGTCAGTGAGCGGTTGGTGTGGGTGTTGGAATCACGGGGATTTTTATCTGTGTCCCAGTGTGGCTTTCGACGGTTTCGGTCAACTATCGATCATCTAGTTGCCCTTGAATCAGATGTGAGGGAGGCTTTTCGCCTGCGTCATCATCTGGTTCAGGTTTTCTTTGACTTGGAGAAGGCGTATGATACGACGTGGCGTTATGGGATTCTCCGTAATCTCTATAACTATGGCTTGAGGGGACAGATGCCACTGTTGCTTTCTGCTTACCTCTCAGGCCGTTCTTTTCGCGTTCGTGTCGGGGCGACTCTTTCCCGCCCGTTTGTCTTGGAGAATGGTGTGCCTCAAGGAGGTGTTCTTAGTGTCGTCTTGTTTGCTATAGGGATCAACCCCATTGCTCAGCAAGCTGCTGTTCCCCAGTCATTGTTTGTCGATGACTTCGGCCTGCGCTTTCGGGCAGCTCGCATGCAGACCTGCGAGCGGCAGCTACAGCTGGCAATTAACAAAGTCCAGACCTGGGCGGTAAGTAATGGTTTCCGGTTTTCTCCGGACAAGACTGTGTGCATCCACTTTTGCCGCCAACGAACACTGCACCCGGATCTTTGCCTGTACTTGGGACAGGCACAAATTCCTGTTGTCCCACAGGCACGTTTCCTGGGTCTGGTGTTCGATTCCAGGTTGTCTTGGCTTCCACACTTACGTCAGCTTAAAGACAAGGCTTTGCGGGCGCTTAACATCTTGCGGGTCCTGTCGGGCACTTCATGGGGTGCCGATCGCGCTGCCATGTTGCGCCTCTACCGAGCCCTTGTCCGCAGCAAACTTGATTATGCGTGTATGGTCTATGATTCGGCTAGTGACCCCACTCTCCGGATGTTGGACACTGTGCATCACAGTGGCCTGCGTGTGGCGACTGGGGCTTTTCGAACTTCTCCAGTGGTCAGCCTCTATGCTGAGGCCTCGGAGCCACCTTTGGCCATTCGTCGGCGACAGTTTGCCATTCAGTATGCTGTGCGTTTGCGTGCTGTGCAATCCAGTCCTGCTTGGTCCATGGTTTTTGGGCCAGACTTGCGAGTCGGTAGACGCAGGGTGGGTAAGGGTGATTTCCGCGATAGGCTCCAGCAGTCATGTCAGGAGATAGCCTTTGAAATGCCCTGCGTCTTGAGGCTTGGGAGAATGCCAGTTGCCCCTTGGCTTGTCCCAGGTGGCAGTTTCATTTTTGCTCTGGCGTCCCTCCCGAAGGGTTCCACTCTACCAGCAAGGTACTTACAGGAGTTCCGGCGGCTGAGTTCTCAGTACGCCGGTTATCTGTGCCTGTTTACTGATGGGTCGAAGTCCGACGTTGGCGTGGCGTGTGCTTGTGTGTGTAAGGGTGTAACGGTTGCCCATCGCCTTCCATCAGGCTATTCTGTGTTCTCTACAGAGCTTTTGGCTCTTGGTTTGGCGGTGGAATGGATCCTTGACCTTCAGGGCACGCATTTCATTCCATGAGTGGCCTGGAGTCCTTGGCGAATTACAATCCTCGGAACCCCTTGACACAACGTGTCCAAGCTTTGCTTTCCCGCTTGCCTGGCCAGCGGAGAACCGTGCTTTTCTGCTGGATCCCGGGCCACGTTGGGATAGCAGGGAATGAACAAGCTGATTCTGCTGCGAAAGGGGCCCTTTCTGGCCCTCTCGGTAGGGATCTCAGCCTTGTTCCCTCAGATGCCTTTCCAACTCTGTGTCTGAGGTTACACGCTTTTTGGCAAACCTTGTGGGACAGACAGGACGGTAATAAGTTACGGGCCATTAAAGGCACTGTCGAGGAGTGGCACTCGGCGTGTCGCCGCAGTCGCCGTGAGGAGGTTGTGTTGGCCCGTTTGCGAATTGGTCACACCCGACTTACTCACTGTTTCCTTTTGCGGGGGGTTGACCCTCCTGAATGTTCTTGGTGTCGACGGCCACTTACGGTCCGGCACTTACTTGTTGATTGTCGCCATCTTGATGGTGTTCGTCGTCTGTTCCATCTTCCGCTTGACATTGCGCGTCAGTTGGGCGATAAGTCTGTCCTCCTGTCCGGTGTTTTTCAATTTTTGCAGGAGGTACAGATGTATGACAAGATTTAGATTAGATGTTTGAATAACATCTCTGTAATGTGTGGTGCAGTGGCAACCCGGACCACTGCACTGTGACTGAGGTTGGCGCTAATGACCAAGTTGTCGACGCGCCATTAAGCCTCAATCCCCCCCCCCCACAAGTGTCACACTGTTCAAATTACCACCAACATTACGACAACGTTTACAGTGACCTAGCAGTAAAAACCTTTCAAATTACAATTACATTAACTCACTATTGCTTTCATCCTGAGACCCATGCTGAAACGTCTTGAATACATCACATTAGTTCAGTCTTAGTTTATAGATGGCGCCATGTGTTTTATGTGGGAATTTCTACTCAGTTTTTAGCCTAAAATTAAACTAAACTAAATGAAACTAGCTTAAGTTTAATTATTATTTAGCCTAGCTTAGTTGTAATTTAGTTTACTTTAGATTTGGGCTGAAAAATGAGCAAAAATTACCAGACAGAACACGTGGCGCCCTCTGAAAACTTGGACTGAACTAATGGGGAGAAATCTAACGTGTTTCAATAGGGACTTTTTAGAGTTACAAATTCTCCTCTCAAACCCTATAAATTCTTGCTTTCTGTAAGAGTTCTTACACGCTTTTTAAAAGACGGCAGACAACATACCAAATTTATAAATCAGAGTTCATAAGATAAGAAAGTCACCGAAAATTGTGTTAATTAGAATTAACACAATTCAGGGGACGTTTCAAAATCCGAGAAGTAGTCGGAAGTTTCATGCTTTTTAAGAAATACGAAAATAAAGTAAAAGCGAATCTAAGAGCTGAACCATACGCTGTTTTCGAATTATCATGGAAATGCACCACGAATAATAGCTTCTCGTTGCCACAATAAGCTGCAGACTTCAGCAGCATCAGCTCCTATGTAAATTTAAATCGTGGGAATGGTTGTTCTTGATCTAATAATTCGTTTTAAAGTATGACTGGACAAACAGACAGACGTAGCTTCAAAGTTAAGAAATAATTGGCTTTAAAGTGTTTTTACGATTTCCAATTACGGGCCAAAAATTCGGTTC
>JAHWFP010166565.1:36642-53006 GCA_023313725.1 Lithobius niger
ATTGTTATTTCTAATGTTCACTGCAGCGGCATCCGGGAAAACCACAAACACACTGTCACTTGAATTTCTAGCAGCACTCGTTCATTGAATTTGTTTTGCGTGTCGCGGAGGTCTCGGTGACTATGTTGTACGTGGAATTGAACCAAAGCGCTTTAATAACATGGTAAAAACAATAAAAAATTAGTGTGATGCAGGTTTCGTCACTTAATTGCATTAAATTAGAAATATTGTGAAGTTACTATATAAAAAAAAATCACTTTTGTGTCACAATTGTCACAAATCAACCACTTTCCACCCTCCAGAATGTCACGCAAATGGACAGTCCCATAGCGTTTCACTAACGTTTGCTTTCTGCTCATTCTTGGCTGAATTCTTCCACTTGTAATCAGAAAACATCTTTTGGTCATTTACAGCAATGAGGATTGGTGGCAGGCAATGCACTTGAAGACTAAATTTAAAGGCCCTATACCAAGCAATTATGTCGCTGAAGCAGAATCACTCGACTGTGAAGAGTAAGTTTGCATAATTTATACGCAGCACTCTACTGAGAAAACTTTCTGAATAAGTATAATTTCGACATGACGTACATACTTCTTGTAATTTCAGCTTATTGTAACACTTGTGGTGCTCTGGCATCAGATAAAAAGTGGTTTGTGGTACTACGTTCTTTCTTGGGTGACGTTTCACTGCTGGCTTATGTTATATGTACACCTTTCGGCATAAAAAATAATCGCACTGTATCGAGGTTCAAGTAGCCAGACAACAATGTAAACTTTTTCATTGTTGTAAATAAGAACACACACCGCTGAAGGCAGGAGGAATTCTCCATTGTTGATGCCAAAGAGTGGCATTGTTGAATGGCATTGTTTAAAGCCCCAGTATAATGAAAACGATCATTTTTTATACCCAAAGGTGTACCTTTAACTTAATTATTTACTAAACTGAAATGCTAACAACGTATTCTACACAAAAACATGGTAAAATGGTGGTCAGTTGATACAAGTGCAGGTATTATTTGCTCTTACACACAAATGTAGTACGTATAGTAAATGTTTTTTTATTGTAAGCATCGTAATATTTAAAATACAAAACACATTGTGAATGTTTCGTCCACTAAATATAAAAATGTCATCAGCAAACTTTCGCAGTCGTTTCAAGTGTGCTGATGACGTTCATGTTAGTGCACGAAACGTTCACCATTTGTGTTTATTATACATATTACGACACGATCTTCCGTTTTATAAAGAAGATTGAAACATTTTTACTGTTTTAGTATGTCAAGGCAACCAGTACCATAATCCACATCATAATCTTAACCTAACAACGTATTATTAAGTATTAGGATGTTATTTTTTAAATAATGAAAGCAGAAAACAATGAGAACAGGAAACCCGCTGATCAGAACCGATTCTGCTTGTAATTCAATGCTGGTGAACTCTTAAAATACCACAAAGAGAATGCAGGCAACCAGCGCATGCGCTGCCCGTTATTCAGTTTAATGCCACGTATCAACATGTCAACACAATGTGTCACACATCTGCGTTTGTTGACCTGAACAACTACATTTTGCATGGAGTATGGAGGGAGCAATATCAGATAAACATGATCCAGTGATGTATATCTGCCTGTGGTATAGACATATGCTTCTGACTTTCAAGCCATGACTACGTAAATAGAACGGGCTAGGACAGCCCCCTTATATTGTTAGTTTTAAAAATATTCCAAGAAGTAAATGACAGCAAAAGTAACGTTTCTTTGAAGAATATATTCTTTTTGAATCTAACATTTATTGGAATGCACGCCCTTTAGGGCAGTGACACAACGTAGTATTATTATGTATAACTCTATGGTGGAGCCAGTAACTGGGTTTGCTACAAGGTGCACTGGAGGGCGAAACGAAGGTCGTCTTACTGAAGCCAATGCTATTAGACTGGATTTCTTAAGCCTATAACACGCGATTTTTGTTGTTGGAGAAAACAATGTTTTTTAAGCCAGCCTAAGAAAACCCTCTCTCAAAGCACTGTCTTGACTGATAGTGCCGTTTTTTCCCGTACACTTTAATCTAGTGCACCTTGTAGCTATTACCTCCAAATGGTACCTCGTAGCCAAAATGACGTCACTTGACGCTGCTCTATTGTTGAAGGAAACTTTCCATTCTTACGTATTCCCCCTTTAGAGCATTGTTGTGCTATCCCGTTTGCATGAAAATACTGTGATTTCCCGTTGGCAGTCGCCCAAGCTTTCATTAGATTTAGTTAGAGACAGGGTTAAGAGACCTAGAGGTATACATCCCGTTTGCAGGAAACTATTGTGACTGGAAAAATACATGACGTCATCAGTACTGTGCCTCTGTTGAAAACACAGTTCGACTCATTACTTACACAGACAATTCCGTTTGACAGACATACAAACAAATAAAAGCATTAAGATTATCGAGATTCCTACTATGACTTAAAGTGGGAATCTCGGTGATCTGGCGAATCACAAATAAACAAAACAAATATTATAATCTTAGTTATATAGATTAGTTACCAAAATGTAAATCTAGTTCCGTTCTTAAAGTAAGAAGAGTTTTACCGGAATGATAGCTTGTTTTTTCAAATGTATTTCTTACCATTTTTTATGCAGGTGGTTTCATGGGGTGTTGCGCAGGAAGGATGCCGAAAAGTTACTGAAAACTTCATCAAAAGTTCATGGAACTTTTCTTGTACGAGAAAGTGAAAGAGTTGAAGGTAAGTGCGTAGAATCCGGTTGCACGTTGCTCTTTTGCAACTCGTAAAAAAAAACACAAAAATGCTACATTTCTAACAACACTTGACGACCGTTGGAGGTCCATTGAAGGTCCAAAACGTCAGGTACAAATTAGATCCAAATGGACCAAAAAAGATGTTCAATACAGAGCAGTGCACCTGACCATGACATGGATCAGGAGGTCCACAAAACGTCCATCAAATATCCATTTCACACTAGTTTGGGGACCTGATCTGGACCTCTCTTGGATATCAGCATAACATTTATTTTCTTTCTGACCATCAATCTTTCCCCCGAAAATAATACCTATCCTAAATCGACATATCTAACATCACACTTTCTTAATAACGAGTGAGCATACAGCAGCCAAACGTACTCACTTTCTTCCAAAGCAGAAAGATAATTCCAACTTCTTTGCTGTGTACGTGGACTATGAATCAGCCGGGTGTACCATTCAACCACAAAGCCGTAATTTTATGGATGCAGAGTAGATTTTTGTTGTTTTCTGAATTCGCTATTAAAAATTTATATTCAAATAAGCAGCATTTCAGGTTTTAAATAATTAACTGAAATAACTTAACATGAAATGATTATTTGTATAATTCAGATATCAAATGTAAAATTGTAGTTCAGGTTAGCACTATCTTCATTACCAACCTTACTAGTTTTTAACTGTTTTGTATTATTTTATTAAATTTACCTCGTTGCACTTGAAACATGACGTAGGCGTCTTCGAAAAACAATTGGGCATCACATTCCGGACGCCCATCAGACGTCTACTAGATGTTCCTAATTGGACGTTACCACAATTCAGTCATTATCGGATGTTCATTGGACGTCAAAGTGCCGTATGGTATGCGTTATGATAAGAATTCAGCCTGTGGTCATTTCCATTTGATTATGTCAGTATAGCTGACCAGTAAGGCCTCACCTTTGGAATCCAAAGGTCATGGGTTCAATTCTTCTCACAGTAATCGTACTGGATGAATTAAGAACCAGTAACCATGCTGCCACTGAATAAATATAAATTAGTTTGTCAGTATCTGTAATCTGTTTGCCATGTGGGAAAAAAAAAGTTGTGGTAGTTTGGTGTGCTATTTTAGGTTTAAACATTTTACTGTATTGTTTTAATTCTTCTTTATAGACAGTAAGTTTGCACCAGCAATGAAAGATACACTTACCTGCAAATCGTAAGGCAGAAGTGCAGAAAATGCTCGAATGCTGGAACAAGGTTTGCGAGAAATGTCAGAAAAATATGTGGAATATTTCTAAAATATGGCACATGCCATATCGAAAATCAGTGAAAATGTGAAAATCTGCAAGAAATTTTCGTGGGAAAACGTATGCAATATGAACTTCATGCACCGCTGCTGTATTGTTCCTGAGTTTGTTATTCCTGACACCATTGTGGTGAATAACACTCTAAACGAGATCGCCAACTGCTTAATTATCCTCTCCATTTTGCAAGTGGCAACAGACAGTGGCAAAGGTTTCACTCAAAAAGTCTTCATATTTAAGTGCAGAATGCAACGGAAATAGGTTCATACCTGTATTCATTAAGTTTTTTTTTTCCAGCTAAGCTAACTTCTTGTTCTTTCTTTGTCATTGCAGGAGGTTATGCATTATCCGTAGGAGTTTTAAACCCCAAATCGAATAAATACCAAGTTAAGCACTATGTCGTAACAGTCAGCAATAACAAATACTTCATCAAAGAAGAAAGCAGCTTTGATACCCTGCAAGACTTAGTTGCATATTATTCAGGTAAATAACAGTTCAAAATTTTTGTTCTGTGAGCAATACAACACTGGTCTTTTAAAATATTATGAGAATGGTGATGCAATTGGTTGTTAATATTGTAAGTTACGGAGTGAACTTTGGTTACCGAATATAAGCTGGAAGCACCTATAGCATTTTACTAATTTAATAGTGTGACTTGACTCGTCAGTTGACAATGTAAACTGCTGGTCAAGGTAGCATGAGAGGCTACCATGCTCCTTCAGCAGCTATCGGAAACATTCTGGACAATTCTGGACAATCTTTCGGCCCTTACGATCATCGAGCATAGGAGGTGTCCCGGTTCAAATCCACGGGTTGGCTCCTCCCTTTACAAGATATTTCTTCCTCTCAAAATAATCTGGCAATGTTCAAAATTGAACCGGTTCAGCCACACGAGCAGTAAATTGCTTCAGGTGACTTTAGGCTCAAAGAACTTAATTTAAAAAAAAGTAGCTACATGTATTAAGTTCTCGGTGGTTCACCAAGCTGCAGGAATATAGTGACAATACATGCTTCCTTTTACGATAACGGTTTTAAGAGGACGTTGCCATTCAGGAAAGGGACTGTTTAAACCGTAGTCAGGAAAGGGACTGTTTAAGCCGTAGTCAGAAAAGGGACTGTTTAAGCCATAGTCAGGAAAGGGACTGTTTAAGCCGTAGTCAAGAAAGGGACTGTTTAAGCCGTAGTCAAGAAAGGGACTGTTTAAGCCGTAGTCAGGAAAGGGACTGTTTAAGCAGTAGTCAGGAATGGGACTGTTTAAGCCGTAGTCAGGAAAGGGACTGTTTAAGCCGTAGCTAGGAGCCTATTAAACTCAGTTGCTTAGTGGTCTTGGAGAAGAACATCGTTGCATATCATCTTTTGTATCACTAGACTGATTTGGAGTTCCGAAATTTTCATGCTTTTGTAAATTTATCACACTCTCTGGATTGTGATAAACACAGGCTCTTCAAGAGTTACTCGAATCTGGGCTGATACAACACACGTTTCTTATCACTTCGGTAGCATTATGACTGTCCGTGAGACGATATCTTGGGGAAGGCCCAACCTTTTTCATTATTATTATCTTGAGTCCACAGTTTAGGCTCTCGTCTCCTTGAAACACAGTTTCTGACGTAATATTTAAGACGATCAACACTGGAATACTTGCGCAGTGTTGACAACTGGGATGTAATGATGTGAGCTTTATTCAAGGACGATAACGTGGATACGAAGATACCATCTTACTAATGTCAAGCCTGTAAGATATGCTTCACGGAGACGCCACATACGCCATCCATCGTATATTACAATGATCAGGAGGTTATCAAGAGTTATTAACTTCAGAGGAACTGTAAAAGAAGAGTTCAAGTAGTCAGTGCTGCTGCATTTCTATAAGTATTCATCAAAACTAGTATAAACTTAATATATCCATTAACCAATGCAAGTTAAACTTAGAAAATTGAAGATGTTATTTTGCTTACTGTTTTTGTCACGTTATTTTTACCACTGCAGACTTTTAAGTTTTAAAGATATTACAAAACTAAGTTTCAGATAAATACAATTAAGGTAGAATTTTAGACAAAACAATGAAGACATTCAACCCAAAACTCCAAAGAACAATACTTGGCATTTATGAGCAGTGGCCGTGAAACATTGCAAGTACTTTACTTTTGTATACAAATTGTAGGGTGAAGTGGAACCAGGGGCAATGTCTAGGGCCAGATGTCCATGGTCATCAGCAATGGTGTGCGTATGAAAAAATGGTCTAGGAGGATTGTTGTACACGGTTTTTTTTACCATTCGTACACAAAAATCAAATCAGAGTCGGACTGACATGAAAAGGCGCCTATGAAAAGGTACTTGAAGTGGTATGGCATATCGCCTCTTTATGAAGGCAGTTTGTGGCCCGTAACTCACCTTTTGGCACGAGGAATGGCAAAATTCGGACAAAGCTGATTTGTTTCTTTGCTTATTTTTTTAATGCAGTGTTTACCGTTTATTTATCGGCATTAATTATAGATTTTTACCTAATTGTCTTATTTCTTGCCCTTAAGTAATTATAGCCAATTAACTGTGACAGCCGCTCGTGAATTTACTAGCTTGCTTAAATTCATAAATTTTGATACATGGCATCGGCGGTCATTGTGGTATATCGTTTTATAGTTTTGTTACTAGGTGGCATCGGCGGTTATTGTGGCTTATCGTTTCGTAGTTTCAAAGAGGGAATTGGTAAATGGTGGTTCAATCAAACTTCCCATTATTATTTAATATATAAAGTTACTTCATTGTTTCTACGGATATTTTGCACTTTCTGAATATCAACATAATATTATTTACTACCAATAGAAGCTGAGCTTTGTGTTGCACACACAAGACCCAAATATATGTTCATTTCTAAATAGCTGCAACGAACGCATAGGATTTTTCTCCAATAATAATTGCCGTACAGTACTATCATTTGGACCAATTTAAGAAGTTTTTGTAGTTTGATTTATCAGTTGACACGATGTATTGTACCAGAAACTTAACAGCAGATAAAAACTACAGGCTCAGCCACGGGTCATGAAGGAGCACTCTAATACCGATTTCGCATTGGTAAATTCAAGTGGCCCTGGCCGTGCCAAGGAGGGCTGGGCACCGTTTTATTAACCAATGCGAAATCGGACCGGCCTAGGCCGGGCCAATATTTCGAGAGCCGGCCCGGCTCACACCATCGGGGCCAGGCACGGCCAAGACCGATTTATTAACTAAACGCGAAATCAAATTAGGACGGAGCCGGCCGGCGCCGCTTAAATCAGAATGGTTTATGATTGGTGCTGCAGTGTAGCGGCAGAAAGTGGAAAGTGTCAACTGCCACAAACCGACACGTGGTGGTGCTGTAAATCGTGATCAGCGAGTCGTGGAATTAACCAATGCGAAAGCAGGCCGGCCGGACCACCACTGGCCCGATTGACACTGGCCGGCCCGCCCCAGTTTGGCCTGGCCGCTTGAATTTACCAATGCAAAATCAGTATAAGTTCACCAAACAAGGTCCAAGGCCAAGTCCTCGAAGCTTTTGATTTATATGACATTCTCTTGTTAATTTGGCTTGGGAGTGCCCTCTTTGTAATATCTTATGCTTTGTTGACTGATTTTCAATTTTAAGAACCTTTTGCCTTTAGGTGGAGGGGGGGGGGGTTACAAATAAGAGGTTGAAACTGCAAGCAAAGGGATTAGACAAAGAGATTACGGGATTTATGCCTGAAAGGATAGGTCACTAGCAGTAAACCAATCCGAAATAGGACATTAATGTTTCTTTGACAGGAGAGGGAAAAAGGTACCCGAAGGGATTTGTACCTTAAGCGAATTTCTGTCTTAAATTCGTGCGTGAAAGGAAAAGTCACTGGCAAAAAAGTAATCCGAAATAGGACATTATTTTTTCGAAAAACAGATGCAAACATATTTATGTTGCCTTTTGGACTTATATGTCAGACTGCATGAGTGGGGAATCAAACCCAAGACCTTTGAAACCAAGGACAAGATTCTATCGCTGAGCCATAGTGACACGACCAATAGGTTTGCATCTGTATTTTTTAAACTTTTGTTGAGCATTTGGCTTTTCCGTCCTTAAACTAATTTTCTCTGGGAGAGGAAGAAAAGTGCCGAGGGAAGCCAAAAGGATTTGTGCCTGAAATGAAAGGTCAACAGTGGGAAAGCAATCCGAAATCCGGATTTTTCTTCGGGAGAGCAAAAATAGTACCCAAGGAACACCAAAAGTGTGACAGCGAAACACTGTTTTTAGGTTTAAAGTTTGTTGGTTAATTCTTTCTTCACCAGAGCCATTCAAACCAAGTGCAGCAGCTATTCACAGTTTCTGGAAGTTTTCACCTGTTTCATAGAGATGAAAGTTGCCTTTCATACGCAGCAGTTTTTACTGGCATTGTCGATAAAACGCAGAAATCAAACAGGCTCTGAATTGATTTGGAATAGTCAATGCCCTATCCATTTTGTATATGATATAGGCAGGGCATTCGTAAAATATAGAACAGCTTGTGTAGCACCTATAGCAGTGATAAGAACTGCATCATTTTAGTACTTTTTCTCAAAGGAGAGGTTTTGGCGAAATAAGAAGTTTGCATACCCTTATTTATGCAAGTGAGTGGAATCTGAATATTAGTTAACCTATTTTACCAAGTCAATGACTTTTTTTCTTAAATGTAAAAGATTTTTTTTTGCGAATCAATTTGTTATCAGCATGAAGCCATCAACTGTACATAGGCTTTTTGTATTTTCTGTGCATTCCCTTTTGTTACAGGACATTGGCAAACTGTCTAGTGTTAGTCACTCCTTGTCTTTACCAGTATTCTTATCTATGGAATTATGAGATTATGTAATTAACTGATTTTTGTTGATGAAAGTACCAATTGCAACTTCTTGTTTACATGAGACAAATTTTGTTGCAGAAGATGTTTTAGAGACAACTTTCTTCTTTTAACTTTAGGTAGCTCTCATGGATTAGCAACAAAGTTAACCATTCCTTGCCCAAAGTCTCAGCCCCATCTTTGGGATCTGAGTGCAAAGACAAAAGAAAACTGGGAGGTGAATAGAAATGACTTTGAAAAAATCAAGCGAATTGCTCAAGGATGTTTTGGGGAGGTTTGGCTGGGTAAGTTTCACAATGGTCAGTTTCTCAGCCTTTAAACCTGCTTCTTGCAAAGATTTGTTAACCATGATTTGCTAATATTGATGCCTACTTGGTATAGCTATTGGTAAGTCTGAGAAGAATAGTTTATTTGTCAGCTCTTGATCCGCGTGCACATCTGAGTTAGCCAAGAAGGATTGCTAGACGCCTGATAGCTCAGGCTAGGTAAATTTCTGAAATGGTGGGTTTGTCGGCCATTGAACCGGCTTCTGCAAAGATGTGTTAGCCGTGTAAGTTTCAGAATGGCCGGATTGTTAGCCTTTGAACCTGCAAACATGTCTTAGCCAAGAAAGGAATGCTAAGACCCCATAAATTCTTGGTTTTATATATAGTTGGCTAGTCAGTCATTAAAAACCTGCTTTTGCAAAGATATGTTTGTTAACCTTTGACCCTACTTCTGCAAAGATGGGTTTCCCAAGAAAGGAATGATAAAGACCTACTTAGTCAAGATAGGTAAATTTCAAATAAGGTCGGTTTGTCAGCCATTAAACCTGCTTTTGCAAAGAAGTGTTAGCAAGAAAGGATGGCTACAGGCCAGGCTACGTAAGTTTCAGATATGGTCCGTTTGGTAGCCGTTAAACATGTTTCTACAAAGATGCATTAATCAAGACATGCATAAATCTAGAGACTTGCTAGATCTGGCTAGGTATGGTCCAACTATGGTTGGTTTTTTAGTCTTTAAGCCCGTTTCTGTGAAGATATATTAACAAAGCAAGGATTGCTAGAATTCTGCTAGAATTGGTGGGATCTGGGAGGAAGCGGGCGGGGTGGCGGCTTCCCTAACTTGAAGTTATAGAGTTATCTCATTTCTCCTGCCCCCTTTCTCCTTCTTAACCCTCTGAAAGTTAATGCAGCACAATTCTTTTGCATAATCTTAGGAAGGGGGAAGGATTTCCAAGTTTTCCGTTTGACATAAGAGGCTTGCATTGGGTTATACGTTTTGAGGAGGCAAAGGGCAGAACATCTGTTTAAAATATAAAAATTCCCCCCTCCCCCAAAAAAACTGGCCAGAAATGGCAATAAAATGGCAAAAAACGAGTTAGCTTCTCACCCCATTGGAGGAGATTACCGGTACTAAGAGAAGACTGGCGATACAGTCATTGGATTTCTGGAAGGCTCCACAAGCATGATGTTTAAGGGTATTATTAGCACCAAAACTGCTTAGGTTGCGTGCTTCACATTTCAATTCCATTGCCTTTCTTTGCTCTAATTATTGGCGTATCGTTAACTCGCTAGTGTGGCACTGGAACTGTGCCCTGGTTTCCACTATGAGGTCCTAGGAGCACCTCATCATCACTGTTAATCTCGTGTGTGAAACAAAGTGAAGACAATACAAACTGGCAAAGATGATAATGGTGCTTTGGAGTACAATTACAATCAAGTCCATAATTTATTCATTCCACTGAAAGATTGCCATTCAAACATTGGCCCAACTGTTTACATGTCTTGTTTCATTGATGCCATGTAGTTAACTTTCCCAGTTCATGCAATGGAAAAAAAAGCACAATCACTCTAAATCCAAATTCAGTTGGAGATTAGAAATTAAAAAAGTGGACGAATGTGGATTTGTAGGGGTCCTCACGATGATGAACATTGACTGTAGCTAGCATTTAATCACATGAATAATCCACGGTTATCCCCAAACATTACCCATTTTAAGTTTGTATTGCAGTTATCTGTTTTGAAAGTGATGCAGTACTATGCCTCTTGTATAGTGTTTTGCAAGAGATGAGACTTGTCTCGGGCTCGGTCTTGTCCCATGAGGCCAAGGCCAACAGGTTAAAATATGAGACGAGACCAAAACCAGTAAGACCGAAGAAGAGACTAGACGAGAGTGAATGTCTGCTGCCTCGGTTGGGCTTAACCTACTTTTGCCTGCACCGGATAAAAAGCTGTTATCATTATTTTATATTTATTTAGTCTGAGTATGTTCGTCTACCCTTTCTGAAAATGTTACGCATATGTTGGCATCACCTTCAGCCAAATCCAACTGTTCACGTTCGTCCTCACTAATGATTTGTCTTTTCCTTCGTGCCATGCAGTGAACTCCACTTCTACAGTGCCTCAGCTGCGATATATAAGACACTCAGTGTAGCTTTTTCATTGCTTATAGTATACTGCACTGGCATCGGCAAGACGTAACACGAAAGTGAAACTCAAAATTAAAACAGATTCCCCAGGGTTCTAGGTTGCAGTCGCGGCAAGACTTGCTGCATCTAGTTGAGCCTCGGGTGACGAGGCGAGCCAAGACCAAGACCTATATGATTAAAATTGAGACGAGCCCAACATTAAGGAAGTCTCATATTGTCTAGTAGGAAATATTAGTCTTGTAGCCTGTAAATTCGGAATTTAACTCGTTAAACGGAATTTTGTTTCAGGAAAGTGGCTTGGAGAAGAAGAACACCGAAATGTAGCTATTAAAACTCTCAAACCAGGAACAATGTCACGAGATGCTTTCTTGCAAGAAGCTGCCATCATGAAAACCCTACATCATGAAAAATTGGTTTCTCTCTATGCCGTCTGTTCAGAAAGTGATCCCATCTGGATCATAACAGAATATATGCCTTACGGAAGCCTACTGACATATCTGCGAAGCGACGCAGGCACCCATTTGCAATTTGGAATTTTATTAGATCTAGCCACACAAGTAAGTAAATTAGCTAGGCCAGACAACTTTAAAACATATTCCTTCCTTGCATTTGGAAATACGGATACTCACGAAAAACATATATGTATATCCTAAATCCAGTGCGGCTTCACTACGTAAAATCAGACTTAGGCTGCAATCTGCAGTGTGAGATTTGTGAGGGGCCCAAGGGGACATTATAAAGTGTGCAATGCACAGCCAACGATCGGCTGCAAGGTAATAATTTATCACTAGCAACCATTCACTTCGCTCATTCTTTTGGCGTCGATCCATGCTTCGTACTGTTTATTGGATGAGCCACAGATCATAACAAAATCGATGTACTGATTATTAGGACGCAAGCTAATTGCCGTTATTGTTCACCACTTTCCTGAGAATGTCTACAGTTCACATAAAGTAAAAAGGGTTTGTTTTACATTGAAAAGGTTTACTAGAGGTGGAAATTGCTTGCTTTGCTCGCTCAATGCGTGCACCGCCGTGCTTCAGAAATGCAATGATTGATAACGTTTTAACACCTACAGGTCTGTTTTTTCCTTGTGTACAACCAGTTGAAGCCTGACAGTTTTGAGCTCTATATGTTTTGTTGCTGATGCTAAGTATGATACAAAATATGTCGTCGTTTTAATTTTTTTTTTGGAACTAAGTTAGTCTCTGATTAATTTCTCTTAACAGATCATGGTTGATTAAACTTTCTGATTAAAACTAGTAGTTTTTCGCGTATTTGAGGGTAAAAATAAAATCAAGTTACAATGATGAAAGAAGGCCTTTTCGAAGAGTAATTTAGTTATCTTTCCTTTGGTAGTAAGGAAAGCTAAATCCGGAGGAGTGGACATACAAACACACAAACAAATCGTACGTTTTCAATTATGTAGATGTGAGTAGGTCGTGGTTAGGACACTTAGCGTTTCAGTAAAGCTCTGTAATTGTGACCTAAGAAGTTGTGAATGGTACAATATGAAAGGATCAGTGCTACATGTATGTTCCAGCTGATTAAGTGATTAATCATGTGTTGCACTCACCACACAAACTAATTACAAACAAATGGTTATTGCAAGTTGGGATGGATGGTCGAAGAAACACAAATATTCTATGCTTACTCTTGAAATCTTCAAAAATTGGAAAGCAGTAGAATTATTGATAGTGGTGATAGTTTAGAGCCTCGTTTTTGGGGAAGAAATAAACTCGGGGGGGGGGGGGGTAAAGCGCACGGAGAGCCTATCTATTGGGGAGGGGAGGGGGTACGATAAATTTTGTAAAATGTAATGACGGGTTCTAGACACATCAAAGTAGCAAGGAAAGTATGCATGCACATAGTGGTTCATATGGCCATCCTTTCCAAATCAGTTTTGCACTCACCCCGTAATAGTTGGCCCAGGAACCAAAGAACCTCCACTACGCAACTCGGCTGGTGCGATGTAGCTGTTGACAGTTCTAATATCAGCATGGTCCGTAAGGTTGTTCCTAGGTTGCCAATAGGTTACGAAGTAATGTTTGCAATGGTCGCTTTAAGGCTTAAATTGTACAGATCTCTAACTTGAAAAGGAAGGCTTTCCGTAACCATAGTAAATTCCACGACTGCATTGCAGGAAATCACAAACAAGCAACAAAGAGTAATCCAAAAATAGTCCCAGCTTTAACTATCGTTACGAGATGGAAATAAGTTAATGGCGACAATGGAATTGCCGTAGGTGCATTTAGAACTCTAAAAAATTGAGTAAAGTTTTGTAAATTTTAAAATAAGGTACTAACAGCCTAATTTTCTCTGAGCATATCAAAACTCACGATTGCTGCTTTGAACAAAATCGTGAATTCGACTTGCTTTTTTTTTTTTAAATCAACATTGTGTCTCATCTTTTTACGAAATGACTTACAAAGCTAAGCATTCGCTGAATACAATACTTTTCTTTTCCACTGAGCGATTTAGCGAAACAAGTATGATGTAAAGTCAATGTCAATATTATCCACTGCATTGCCCGCTAATCCAGCTATTGTAGGTGCAGTCTGAGTATTAACCGCACACCATACTTTTGTTTTGCTAAGAGGCTTCCCGGAAAAGAAACACGCAGTTGCTTGATACATCGTATCATCATGAAATGATGTTGGTATAAAATAAATTAAAGAAGAATGGCGGAAGAATAAATGCCATCACGTGTGCAAATCGCAAAGCGGCCACATCTTTGTAGCTTGCTAAATGCCTACATCACGTGTAAGGGCTAAACCGCGCGGCCAGGTCACTGTCGTTAATGTGAATGCTTACGGTATACGTAGCAACGCATATTTGGCCGCGGTGGCCACTGGGATTCCGGGCGGGGTGCAGGCGACCACAGGGCGACCATACTTACTCCGTGTTCATTTTTCACCAGGTGATCAAGAATGGCCGCTCAGTGCGCGGGAGCCCTTATTGCTAGACGACCAAAAGAAACAATCCTTGGTGAATTAGTACAGAGAGCGCTACTATAGATAAAAATGGCCGTTGACATTTCCGTGTGATGCCGTATATTCCGGCGGTCCTTTTCAACTCGCTGCAAAAACGTTATCGTGAAGGTGTTATTGGTAATAAAAATTAATAAATAGAATTGTATGGCTGTTTATTAATTATTTTACCCTGCAGCTTTGTGGTTTTATTTAAATCCACGATAAGTATAAAAACGTGCTCGAGGTTGCAGTAGATGATCAAAATTTTCATCGGTGGGAAGCAGCCATCTTTGTTGCTGCGGGGATGTATTTATACGATACGAGGAAAAGAGACGCGTCCACTACACGTGTCATTGCAAATTGCAAATAAATTGTAAGGAAAACAGTCATTTAGCGAATTGCTTTACCGCTGCAAAGAAAAAAAATCCACGGATGTATGTGGACTGTTTTTCCCTTTGATATATACAATCCGTCATGAAAGTTTTGCCCGACCTTTTCATTAGACCTTGTAGGGGCAGAGACAACTCTTTAATTTGTTCAACCTATTTATTGTTAGTAGATTTGTGACAGGCAATACCTAAACCGTTTGAAGCCCAGAACTACACCAGCGGGCTAATGCGAGGCTGTGATAAGAACAGCCTTCATCATTAACAGATGCAGCTAGTTGGTTGCTGGATAGCTTGCTGTTCTGTGTTCTTCTTGTTTGAACGCTACTTTCTCCTGATGTCACTTAGGAATAATTTGTTCTTATCACTTTTTTTCCCCCAAAAAAGTGATAAACTAATCGCGAATATTACTGACTCAGTTTGTTTCGAGTAGTTGGGAATTTCAAATTCTCTTGCCAAATGTCGTGGGCCATAATTTAAAAGTGATTGGGGACGCAATTTACCATCAATAAATTACGATGTGCGTGTACCTCTTCTCCTCTTGAACCAAGGCACCTACAAAGACGAGAGTAGTGGCCAAATGAAAGATAATTTTATTACACTTTGAGTAGGCCTATTTCCACTGCTGTAACTTGATTTTTTTTTTACCCCAAAATACGCGAAAAACTTCTTTGAAAACTGTTCATGACGTCAAAGTTCGATAAGGAAAACTATCCAGAAAGAACAACTAAACTACACGAAGCGTGAATCAAACGCCGACAGAGTGAGCAAGGCGAGGATATGCATAGTAAAACCGTGGAAGTAAACTATCCGGCCCAACCTACAACATTATTAGGGGGTGTAGACAAAATGGCCGCCACGACTGGCCCATTTTTTCAAGGTCTGCTCGGGAATTATTGGCCAAGTTAATCGCATCGTTGTAGGGTGAGGCGCGTCAGCAATTGGCAGCTATAGTGGCGGTTTTTAAAATAATAATTTTAATTTTTGCGTAGATCAGCGTAAGAAATTTGTTTTAAGTATACCATAAATGTATTTTTCAATAGAAAGTTATGACTCAGCCCCAGTGAAGCTATTTCTCCGCACTTGGAAAAAGAGCCACGTTCGTGTATCCAGAAAGTGTTGCACGGGAAGGAACGCTGGCATTCTTTGTACAGTCAGTGTCGCCCTCGGCTGACAGAAAAGCGGCAACATAACAAATTAATCGCATCAGTGGCGTTTTCGTCGGTTATATTGATCAATCCAGTCGCGTATGTTATTTTTCATCCAAGATCCCACTGTAGAACCTTGGTAAAACCAAGGCGTATACTTCCTCAACACCACTGATGTGCAAAAAGCAAGAGACACGGAGAGTGTGTTTGTAAACCGTTACCATTTACGTAAAAGTTAAAGGAATGGGAGAAATGCATCATTGGTCTTCCTCGTATTAAGCGTGGCCAGCATTTTTTAAAGCCAAGATGCTAAGATTTCTGAAAGAAGCGTTTGCGTTCAATCAGCGTAGCAGGCACCAATCTCACCTCTTACACGTAATTTGACTGTATGATTCAGAGGTACGGTGAACCCTTGGCGTGAAACCTTTTATCTTCTCCAAATTGGAAGATGAGAACATCTTCTCCAAATTGGAAGAAGAGAACATCTTTTCAATTTGTGTGAAAAACCTCTCTTTCATTCTGACTGTAGGATAACACGTCGATACTCGTTCCTCACGTTAAACTGGTTTTCCTTCATGTTT